>JAOUZG010052730.1:42540-64714 GCA_026289955.1 Argiope argentata
TTCCATGAACTGTTGTAAGGGGAAAAAAGCCCTTGCATTCCATGAACTGTTATAAAGAAAGAAAAAAAAAGCTGTTCCATTCCATGAATTGGTGTAAAAAGAAAAAAAACTCTTCCCTTCCATGAACTGTCGTGAGAAAAAAAAATGTCTTCCTTTCCATTTACTGTTGTGAGAAAAAAAATCTCTGTTGCGTTTAATGAACTGTTGCAAGGAAATAGAAAAAGGCTCTTGCATTCCAAGATCTGTTGCAAATACAGCAAAAATCTCTTGTATTCCATAAACTATTGGAAGGGAAAAAAAGTCTTGCTCGATGCTAATTAAAAAAATGTCTTCCAAGAAGCTAAATAAAAAAAATGTCTTGCAAGACGCTAAATAAAAAAAAAATGTCTTGCAAGACGCTAAATAAAAAAAAATGTCTTGCAAGACGCTAAATAAAAAAAAATGTCTTTCAAGAAGCTAAATAAAAAAAATGTCTTGCAAGAGGCTAAATAAAAAAAATGTCTTGCAAGAGGCTAAATAAAAAAAATGTCTTGCAAGAAGCTAAATAAAAAAATGCCTTGCAAGACGCTAAATAAAAAAATGTCATGCAAGACGCTAAATTTAAAAAAATGTCATGCAATACGTTAAATAAAAAAAATGTCTTGCAATACGCTTAGTAAAAAAATGTCTTGCGAGAAGCCAAATTTAAAAAAATGACTTGCAAGAAGTTAAATAAAAAAAATATTTTGCAAAGAGTTAAAAAATCTTGAGAAGAAATTAAGAAATGCTTGTTATCAATTAAAACAGCCCACTGGCGCAGCTACAAAAATTAATTAAAAAGTTCTTTACATGATTGTAAAATTTAAAAAAAAAAAGACCTCTTGAATGGAATCGAAGAAAAAAAAACTGCCGCATGAAAAAAATTTACTGCAGATAAGACTCATTATTTCACCTTAATTTATTGGTGAACTCCAAAATCCTCTCAGATCAACTTCATTTGGGAAGGGAAAAAAAAATCTAAACCCGTAATCTATGTTTACCTCTATGCAGAAAGAAATGTACTGGGCGTCTTTCAGAAGCAGCTGATCAGTATCAAAGGTGCAAATTCGTATTTCTCAACCAGTGATGAAATTAACAGTACCCAAATCATTTAAGTGAAAATGGAGATTAAAAAAACTTTCTCGCAAGGAAAGCGCAGAATTGGAGGGTAACCAACTGTTACGCCCATAGCCTTTCCTTGATATTCATGGATCCAATACATTGCATCGATCACCGACACTTAAAAAAAAGAGTGGCTTTTGAACGTTTTAAAATTGCGTTATCAAAACTAAATCGCTGCATCGAAAGTTTATTTTTGTTTATGAAACGTAAGAAAATGTTATTATTCAATTTCTTCATTGGACATTCCGTTATTTAGGACTAACAAAATGTTAATAACACTTTTCTATGTTTGTTGAGTGGACTTGACACACTGGTAATTTCAAAGTAGTTCTTGCTGACAACCTTTTCTTCCTTTTCCAACAATACTGAGTGCAACCCAATATTGTTGACTGCCAAATATGTTTTCTGTAAACTAAGGAAAATTTGAGTCTTCTTCGAATAAGTTTGTTTTGCTTATGTAAATATTGTTAATTTAGGTGCTGTAGTGACCGTATTATATATTTATAGTATATTATAGTTGTTGAATATGTTATATATTCATGATGCTGCAATTTTGAATAAATACTAAGGCTTTAAATACTAAATAAAAATTTGTTATTAGCTGATAATAATGAAAAAAGATTTTTAGTGTAGAGTTGAATATAAAATTGAAAAAAAAAATATTTTTCGTTAAAATTTTTTTAATTTTTGATATAAAACTTTTACTTAAAAAATGCAATTGTATTGCACTGGTGCAACAAATAACTCCGATATCTATGTTTAATCTGAAGAGAGTTAATATGTTATATACATCAAAATTTCAGATTTTTTCTGAAAATGAAAGTGTCACTTAAAATACTTTATTGGTAAAATTTTGATACACTTTGTTAGTAATCATTAAAAATTAGTATGTTATTAAAGTTAATAATTGAGTAATTATTTTGAGTTCCAAATATTTTTAAAAACAGTTTAAAAATATACATATCGGCTTGAATCTGTAAAACTTCATTCAGTCAATTATACTTTTGAATTTTGATTTGTTTAGGGAAATGCAAGATAGTGAGAATCTTTGCATATTTTTTGGAGTCTCAGTCTGAAATCAAAATTGATTTTAAGCATTTGAAAGGGTCATGTACATCTTTAAATTATTTTAATTCAAACGGACTGCATGGAGCAGGTCAGCAAATAAAATTTTAGACTTATCTATAATTTTTAATTAATTATGCTTCCTGTTTTTAATAAAACAAATATTTTAAATTCGATAATATCAATTTATTCTATTCGAATTCTATTGAAATTTATTAAATCTGTTAATATTTTTTCATGAAAAGCTTATAATAAAAAATTAAAAAGTTACTCATTAAAAAAATATCTTCCTGAATTTCATTTTTTTAATAATGTATTGTATTTTCTAAAAATCAGGAATACGTTTAGAAACCTATAAAAAATATATCAATCAAAAGTTGCATTGAAAATTAAAACCATGCAGGACAGCTGAACTAAAAAGCATTCTTAGAATTTGGACCCTATTATTTCCCTTTGTATTGTATGTAGGAATGGTTTGTGTTCAAACTACAGCAATATTATTTAATAGTAAAATTTGTATTTCAACTCTATATTGCATAATGATCATTACATTATTTATTCGTTCATTTAAATTATTTATATAATGATTAAAATACTTTTTTTATAACATAGGAGCTTATACATAATGAAATTTTTGTGCATTTTTTTATTCCAGATTTATTAATAGAGTTTTTATGAAACAGTATTGATTTCATTATTGATTCAGAAAATTAATTTTAAATAACTAAGCTGACAAGTTAATATTCGCAATGCATTCCTACTATTTGTTCACATTGTTTTACACAATGGTTGTTTAAATATAAGATGAAAATTATGCAATATGGGGTTAAATTATATTAATTTCTTAATAGAAGAATCTGTTATACATGTTTTAAACTGTTTTGTCAAAATGTTATTATAAATTTCTCTTACATTTAAGTTGTTTAAGAGCGAAATAAAAATAAAATATATTAAAAATGGAATGAAAATGAAAAAAAAAATAATATAATAAAAAATTTGAAGAAAAAATGAAAAAGAAAAGTAATAAAAAATGAAAAAAAAGAAAACAAAAAAAATAAAGAAAAAAATGAAAAAAATAATGAAAAAATGAAAAAAATAAAAAGAAAGCTTTAAAAAAAATTGCAAAAAAAAACTTTAAAAAAAGAAAAAGAAAAAAAATTGAAAATGAAAAGAAAAAAAAAATGTGAAAATGTGAAAAAAAAATCCTATTTTAAACGCTTAATCTTGTAACCTGTATATATTTTGATATTTCAATTTTATCAATTTATGTTGCATAAATTTTGTTCATAGTATACAAAATATTCCATACATAGATATTTTCTGTTTATGTTCATGACACATGCATCACGTTAACTGCTTTGAAAATTATGAGTAATTGTATTTGAAAATAATGTTTAATCATTTTTTATAATTATTATTGATCATTGTTATATTATTTTATCATATTATTACTTCAAATCAAAATATCATTTAATATGATATATGTAAATCGTGATTATTATTAGAATTTTTCATGCCAGCATTGTCATTGTTTCTTTATTACTAGTTGATATGCTGATAATTGTTTTGTTGACAGAAATGGTGCAAATATACAAGCTTCATCCTTGGATTTTTAATCATTAAGGCAATCAAACTATTAATTATTTGAACCAAAAATCTATCCTTTTATTATTAAACAATCAATTTAAACTTTACAAAAACTGATTCATGAAAAAATCACATGAATTGCTGATTTTTAGTGTCTTAATATATAGCGTTACTTCTTGCACAATATACTGTGTGTGCATTTAAATAAATAAATTTTATTAAGATTAACACTTTACAGTAATTAAACTTAAAAACATTAATTCATTAAATTTTAACAAACTAGGTAATTTAACTTCTAAATGTATTATAGAAATGTCTGTTTTGTAATATTAGGACATTTTAGTGACTAAATTTTATTGTTAATGTGATTCAACTTTCAGAAATTTTGGAGCAAATTGAACTTTCTGTAAATCAACTACATTTATTAAATAATTGCATTTATGAAATGAATCTGGCATTTGTTTTTAATGTGCTGTAAGGTAATATTGAACCACTCGCTTCAGCCTTACTTGACAAAGTTTACAGTGAATTACATTATGCGGTTTTATTTGAATGACTAACTTAATTACAGCTGAAATAATAATACAATTTCTGAAATTTATTAATTATAACTGCGAAATTTTTTTCATTAAGATAGCAATATTACGAAGTCTTCGAAATTTGTATATATCTAATTTGCATTAAGATCTGAAATACCTACGAATGTCATATATATTTAACACAATATATGGCTTAAGATATCTCTGGAATATTTAATTTTGTTCACTGCAAAAATGCGATCTGCATACCAGCTGTTAGAGACGAACATCGATTCGTCAGTGGGGACGTTTCTTTTTCTCTGACTTTAAAATTCAGCTTGTGAAGTTATTGTTCATAATTAAACAATATTCCCTCGAAATATTATATTTAGTAAATTTTAAGTACATAATATTAAAAATGAGTCTCATCCCATGATTTCAATTTCTTCATGTTGGGTTTTTAAAACGATACACTTCATGCTATATACTGAAAATAAAAATTCAGAAGAAAATCTTAATTTTTAATGCATTATACGAAATGCGTACCAATCGGTTAAAATCAAAAGATGATTTTAAACTTTTCTGCACATTTCCCCTCAAAGATTTAAAAATAAATTTTTAATAATATTAATAACATGCACAAATGGATAAGTGATATGAATTTTTGTAATTTAACTGTCGAAAGTTGATTTTATCCCATTTAAGTAGTAGAAAGTTTACATCTTAGATTATCAAAACATTGGCTTACATGTCATTTTTGTATGTCGTAACAATTAGGTTGACACTATTTTCAAAATTGAAAAATTACTTTTTTTTGAGTAGCCTATGGAATAATAGGGTAATAAATAAATTCGTATTCAGCCAATAACTTAATCTAATATTTAATGTGATTTTTTTATTTTTGTGCATAATTCATTTTTATTCTTTAAAACGAGATGCCAATTATATTTGTTTTTGTATTCTGATCACATATAAATCTTTTCAAAATATTAATACAATACCTAATTAAAAGGATATTTGTTCAAATTTAAATAATTTTGTTGAAATGGTTCGCAGTAAAAATATTTAATCAAATTTTTATAGTTCGGGATAAATCTTGAACTTTTTAAAAATTGGATCGCAACTGAACTGAAGTTGTTTTAAGTATTCATTGGCAGACGGTTTTCTTTTTATTGGAATTTCTCGCAGGAACTAATTGATAGTTTCACATTTAAGTAAATGGTGCTTACAAATTAAAAAATAATAATAAATTGTTTTTCTTTATGCGGAAGTACTGCTCTTTAAGTTAGCTGTTGAAAGCATTTACGACTCCGTTATAATATGAAGTAATTAAATTCGAATTGGAATATACTTTAAAATGCGTAACTGTGCTTATTTTGTGGTATCGAAGCTCGGTAGAGAAGAAAAAAAAGACTAGAAAATGCAACATATATATTCTTTGGGGATGATTCAGCAAAATGATTATACACAAATAAATATGCAATTATATGTGTATAATTTTGCTGAATTTTTTTTTGATGAGAATGATGCATTTTAAAATGAGTTTTTAATCCTCTTTTTGTCTTAACAAAATTCCTCCATAATTTCCTCAATTACATAAATTATCTTTCTGTTATCCTCTGGAATGAACTTAACAAAATAGTTAATTTTTCCGATCAACAATATATTGTATAAACTGTAAGTTAATTTTTTTGTTCTGATATCATTGTCTCTACATGAAAAGTGTGAAAACTTTTACACATTTTTCCATTTATTAAATAAAAAAAAATTCATAGAAAATTATCTAGAAAATAATTGGTTAAAAATGTTGAAGATTCGCAAGTTTCAATAAAATTTGTTATAATGCTATTCATTGTTTATGAAATAGTTTTCTTCTTACGGCAACCCTATCCGCATCTAAATTTCAGTCGTGCAAAATCATTAAAGTAACTTTCTAATTAAAATGCGTCGATACGGATAATTCGAAGCTCTCCGGTTCCAAAATGCATGTATTGAAGGACTTGGACGGTTCAGTTTAAACTTTTATTTATTTTTTGCGTGTAATAATTAAATCTATCAATAATAGAAAAAGCATGGTGAAAGTAAGTTTGCTTCTCTGCCTCTAGAGGTAAAAAAACATTTAAGTCTATATTTTGGCATTTTAGTTTTTATCTACTTTGCATGATAAAATTATGGGGACATTTTCCCCGTCATATGATTTGAAATGATTTTTGAAAAGCACTGTGTCAGTTTTTTTAAATAACTGTTATATTTTCTGCCAAAAAATTAGAAAATAGAGAATTCGAGAAAAATTATCGACGATAAATATTTTCAAAGATATTGTTGTATTAATAAAATTATTCCTGTCAATGGGAAAATTTCTTGTATGTATTTTAATTTAATTTTTAGTTTGTTTTTTCAATCCAAATTCTGTAAATGAGTAAAAACGTGACGGAAATGCACTAATAATAATTCAGAAAATTTAATTCAATGTTACTTTTTTAAATCGAAAATTAAAGATTACATAATAAAAAAAAACTTCAAGGAAAAAATAGGCGTGCATTAGATTCCACATTTATTTCGTAATGTTAATTGCTTATTGCTAATATATTCAAAATACTATGCAATTCAGTACAAGTTATGAAAATCAAAAAATTATATCTGGTGAAATAAAAATATTCTACTGATTGAAATTTTTCAAAGCGCTGTAATCCATAAGTTTTTTATTTCTTTTTATATTTCCGTGCGAATATTTGGCCTAAGTATGGGGGACAAATAATGAAGTCAAGAATTGTACCTAAATAAAGATATTTAGCAGAAATTTTCATAAATAAACCCTCTCTGGGTTTTTTCGTTTTCGTTTCGTAAACCCTCTCTGGGTTTCTTGGAAAATTATCAAATGGCTTTCCACTTTACTCGAAATGAATAGATGTTCATATTCGGAAAATAAATTGTTTGTGAACTGGCACGTATTTCGTGTGTGTGGGTGTCTAAGTTTAGAAACGGAAAACGACCTCAAGATTAAATTTAAACTTCCTACAGCTTAAAAACAAAATTTAAAATCAAATTCTTGCCGTGAACACTACATAATAAAAACTATGCAAAAGTATCTTATTTTCTAGATATTTTAAAATCTAAAATAGCGAAAGTTGTTTCCACACGTATTAAATAATATTCAATAATTTTTCTCATTATTAAAATCTGAAGGTCTGAACTGAAACATTTGAACTTGTGCTCATAATTTAATACATAATTTCATCTGTAGAGAAATGCAAGGAAGTATTAATGTTCTGGGGAAGATGAAACAAAAGCCATTCGAATATTTAAATAAATTATTCGGCTTGATAGAGAAAATAACCAAAACTTAATACTGAGATTGATAAAATGTTTTTTTTAGGTTATCAGCACAACGAAAGTATAGATTTAGCTATTTCTATTTGGGCTTTTTCGTTAACTGTTTTTTCATACTATTTGACTGTCATAAACAAGCTGTGAAGCAGATGCGATAGAAAGACTTACTTTACGTGTTTGAAGTCTACATTTGTCATTTCAAAATTAGATGAAATTGTTTGTGCCATTATTCTTTTAAATAAAAGTCGGCTAGATAATTGTCATGTTAAGAAAAATAGGTTAAATCAAATAAGTTTTTTTAAGTGCGAGCTGCCAACTCATGTTGAAAATTGAAATATTTTTGAAAATGTCCACAAATTATTTTATTTTTTTAATTCGGATTAATTTTTTAATAATTCAAAAAATGTCAGTTGTGGTTAAATATTTCCTAATTTCTGCTCTCTAAAGTCACTTTGTCAGGGTACGTACGAAGCTCTTTAAGATCTATTCATCGTTGTTAGAGGTAAAATATTTTAACTTCGTACATGGATAAGAATTCTATTTCTCTGCTGCTTTCTAAACGATGTATTGCTTTTGAATGGAAGATTCAAGTGATAAGTTAAACTCAATATATATGTATTTGATTCAGAAATGTAGAACAGGTAGTGGTTCAAGTATTCCATTAACCTACTGCTTTCGAGCTCATGTTATATCATCGTTTTTTTTTAAAAATCGATTGAGACATTGCCACTGTTTTTTTAATCTGATGTTATGAATAAAAACCCTGTTGACAAAAATCTTTTTGCATGCTTTCCGTGTTCGATATTTACTTTAGTATGAATACATTTCGTTTTCGCGAGGTGAAATGGCGTTTTTCGGATACTTCAATTATTCAGCTGCCACATATCTTCCACGTGTAGAATTCCTTACTAAACATTTATTTTAGAGTACCATGCTTGAGAAACAGCTACCTTTTTATAAAAACTCTAAATATATATTTTTTGTAATTTTCAATTTTTTGTTCCTTTGTTATTGCTTTTCACATTCCCTTCTCGTTTTTACAGTTATTTAAAATAATGCAAACGCCTCTATTTCTAGAATTGTACCATTGAATGTGCAATTGAATAAGAATCTCAAACAAAACATTCTAATTGGCGCTTTGAAATAAAATGACTAGAGGTTAAATAGCCTTTATGATTTTTGGAATGACTACTGAAAAAAAATCATTTTCACCGTAATTAAACCTTTTTCTGTTAATATTTAGTTATTGTTGCATATCGGTGATTAAAGAATTTATTAATTGGAAATCCCATTTTAGCCGTGAGTCAGATGCATGTTTTATAAATTTGAAGAATCAGATTTTTTTTTGACTGGTAAAATTTGTTAATGCTTTAATAAGGAATTATTTTATGTTGAAACTGCTTCTGATTTTTCATCTGTTACACAGTTATTGACTTAATTGCCTACATGTAAGTTTGACTTCTCCGGATTTTGCTGACAGTCGTTCTTTTATCTCAGTTAGCTATGTCCCATCGAAAAACAAAAGTAAACTGTGAAATTATTTTTTTTGTAAATTGCTTCTTAGGACTTGGACGCATAAAAATACTGACTAGCTTCAGGTGCACTTATTTGTTTTCGAGTCAGTCCAATCCATTAATCTGTCTTACAAAAACAGATTTTTAATTAATATGAAGTTTAATATTTAAATTATTTTATACAACTGGTTTTGATGCCCATGAATTAAATGATTTTTCAGTTAATGTGTCCAAAATATAGTAGATCTTGCTTTTAGTTTCTTTCTATGTTTTTTAGTAAATCTAATAACTGTGTGCTTTCATACTTAAATAATATTACCTGCGTATAATATTGAATAAATTTGATACTGGGCCATTAAAATTAAATAAATGAAAAGACAAACAGTTATTAAATTTCTTTTCAATATCGACGATTGAAGAATTTGCACCTGAAATTTTAAAACAATTTTGTCTGAAGCTTAACTAACTTTCATAAAGAATAATTTTCTCTTTTCAAAAATGCCTACTTCTTTCTTTTATAATAAAAATGGTATTTACAATTGTACTTTTATTCACATTTATTCGACGTTCACTAAGAAAAGGTATACATTTCTGTTATAGAATCCAACAGAATGCCAATCATAAAGTGAAATATTTTAGTTTTGTTTGTCCTTATTTAGAATTTTGATAGTTGGAAGCCTGATTATTATTCAATAAGGAGCTCCCTAATGTTAGTCAACATTTGGAGAGCCCTAGCGTGAGTCTTTTCCAAAGCCTTAAAGTTTTCAAATCAAAAGTAATTTGGAGATAAAAATTTCAAAAATCCTTTCAAAGCTTAAATTTTACATATAAACAGTATTCTTAGTATTTATTTCCTTCTTCCTTCGTCTCCCATGGGATGTGTGGTAGAATACGGCAGTAATTCAATCGAATGTTTAATTGGTTTTTAGAATTTAATTCCAAGTGGAAGGTTTTAATGGTTTAGTTATCTGCTCTATTCCACACGCTAAGAAACAGTATCTCTACAGGCTATAAGGAAAAATTTAATTTTTTTATGATGTTGATTTATAAAGTTTACTTAAAAATTACTGATTAATATTAATTTATTATATTGATACATAAAAACTCTTTCCCAGTTCTTGAACATTAGTTCAAGTTTCACTTGTTGAATGTTTGATCTGCCAATAATTAAATCCACTAAGAAATGCTATGGATAGTTATGTGGGATTACATTAAAAATTTCTTTCATTCGGTTGTTAGTCTAGCATAGAATATATAAACGAAACAAATATCGTTTTCTTGTTTATTTTTAAAAGAAGTCTTGAATTAAAAACATTATAAACATGCAGGAAACCTATATGAATCAGATTTAATTTCATATTTTTACTTGAGCTTTGCGCTTTATGCCATTCAAAAAGTATGATTTGCGATAATCAAATGAAATACTCATAAATGATGAATTGTCCTATTCAAAGCATCCATCGGATTCTCTTCCGATTCGTCGTTTCACTTCAGTCTAAATTTGTGAAAGGAACGGAATTCGGAAATTTTCAACTAAGAAAAGTTATATATTGGGTAGTATAAAGATGATGATGATGATAAGGACCATTGATGATCACCACGGAAGGGGGAGCAGTAGCGTATGAGGGTAAAGACCCCTGAGCACTCGAAAACAGAAGCTCGACTTCTAGCTCAAATGAAGATGACACACACATTCGCTTGCACAACCCTTTTTTATAGGAGAGCTTTCTCACGCATTTCACCGACAGTAGATAGGGGAAGAACAAGCATGACAAAACCAGGGATGCCCCTATCACGGGGGAGACACGCTACTCCTAAGTCATGTCTCCGGTGAATTTCACTTCTCAAATTCTATTAATATCTAGTGAATTTTATATTTTCTTTAGTTATTATAATAATATCAATAATGAGGAGGCCAGTTTTTCAAGCAAGACCAACGCATAAGTATAATTATCCGCAAGAGTTAGCAAATAAATGATAGTACTTTCATCTCTTCAAAGTCGCCTCGATTGAAGCTTAACTCCTAATATTTCCCTGCATTGTTATCATCTGTTAATTCAATATAAGTTTATCAAGCACTAAAATAAGCCATAATTATCAATAGAATAATTGCAGAATAAGTTTTCAGAGTGGTCAGTGGCGTAGAGTTATATTTTTAATGAGATTACTGACCTTTCTGCCCCTCTCCTCTTTATATTTATCTTATTTCATCCAATGCAGCGAGCGGAATAATCCTCACAACTCACCAAGAGTTTTTAAACGTTACCTGACAAAGAATAATAAGTTCTCGTTTAATCTCAACTGTCGTAATACATTTCTTGAGAATGCTACGAAAAATGCAGTAGGATAAAGAGGCAAAAAGATAGTCATATTAAAATAGACCATTAAGTTATTATGTATGATTTTTATATTGTTTATACTTTATCTATAAAATCCTTAACAAAAAATGGAAAAAGTATCAATGTGCAATAAAGTCCAGTAATACATGATGTTTAGTTAATGGAGATCTTGAAGGAATAAAGTTTGAAGCATATTCAGGTCTGCGACTCTAGCGGTTTGACAAAATTAAACCTTATAGTCAGTGGCAAGATCTCGGATCAGTAAAAAATTGCATTTCATTTCGCTCCGTTAAATAGTTCGGAATAACGATGGAACTGTCATAGATAGTATTCTCCCAACTGCCCGGCATCCAGAATTATGAAACCCGTGTGAAATTGGTTTACCAAGAAAGACTATGGTATTTATTTTGGCTCAGTATGGCCAATAAACTGAAAATAAACCATTCCAAATAGACCACCATGTGCCAATAACTAAAATCAGTCTTAACAATCTCAAAATGATCACATGTTAATCTGTTCGCTTAAAATGGTGCGTTTGAAATACATTTCGAATGACTAAAAGTTAAATATGAAATTATTATTAATGATTGTAATTTTAAATATGTAATTAATGATAGTATTAAAAAATTTAAATTGCAAAAATGAATTGGAAACGTTTCAATATCTCGAATAGCATTCTTGTTATTGAAGAGATTAATTATTAATTCAATGTCCTTAAGCGAATGAGTCGTCTAGTAAGGACTTTAAATAAACTAGAAAGTTAAGGTCTTCATGTAATTCAGTTAAGCCGTAAAAACCATGTTACTTCTTAATGTTAGGTAATTCATTTATTTGACCTGTCAACAATAACATTTACTCAAGGTTATAAATTTATCATTTCTTAAATTATTTATCTCCTAAATCTTTCAGTAATCTGAATTATGTAAGACTAGCGGATTATATTATACAGAAAGATTTATAAGTATTACAAAATATAACGAGAAAAAGTGTATTATTGAATTCGTTACAAGGCCACTGAAATCGGTTTGAAATTACTTGTTTCCCGTTTAAAGCTTTCCATTCGTCTTTCTGGAAACATAAGAGGAGCTTGTCTTTAAGCATTCACAATATTTATAATTTGTCAAAATTACTTCTCACTTTCTTCGGGACTCTCTGTACCCGTGTGATCAGAGGATTGAGAGCTAAGTCAAGTCACGTGCAGACAGTGGGATCGAAATATCATTTAGACTTAAAAATTGGATTATAACTGACATTTAGAGCAGCATTTATTTTATATTATGAAGTAATAAAGAATCTTAAAGATTGGGGGAGCACTTTAAAAAAATCCCACTAGTAAGAACTTAACTAGTATAATTATTTTTAAACTAAGAAACTACTATATGCTTTTCACGTTCACCATTCGAGAATGACGTCCGATAACGATCTTAGCTCGTTTTTTATTTAGAATTATTTTATTGCTTTGATTTATTTTTTTAATCTTCAGTTCTTGCCACTGACTATATTCTGTCTTCACGACGCCTTTTTGGAGAAATACACGATGCAGAAACAACCAGGACAGTAATCCGGTAACTCCTTTCTACGCCACTAACCATTACCATAGGGATGTATCGTTCAAATATAATTCATTTGTACGCAATAAACATTCATCTCATTTCATTTGCTGACCGGAGATGCACGAACAGAGGCTGTGGTCCGCCGAACACTGTGGGATTCGTTCCCAGTCCCAAGGAATGTCGTGTTGGGGGAATCCCTCGAAACACTTGAAGAACGATAGTGACGGGGCGGAGCTGGAAATCGAATCGAGACGTTGATCAAAATGGTGCGACCTCTCAGCCTTGTACATGTGCAGTTCGGTAACTGTGTTAAAAATTCATTGTTTGCATATGTCTATCTTAAATATAATTTCATTATGAGCATTTGAATGGTGATTACAAGATTTTGACAATACTTTATAGTAGTCTCCTACAACGAAATTAACTAACCGCGTATTTAATGACTACAGGTTTTACGGACATTTTATTACTAAATTATTAACTGAGTACTCTTTTGTAAATAAATCTAAAGAACATTAGATACAAAAGTGAGTCTTCTTAATTTCGTTGTAGAGGAGTCTGCATGTAGAATGTTTCATTCATAAATTTAGATAGTTCCTGATTGCAAAACTACCATCTATAATTCTGCTGATTTTCAGTACGTTAAGAAAATTCATAATACAAAATTAGTCAGCTACGATGTGTTGGGTATTAATTACAATATAACCTTTTTCAAAATTAAGTATATAATTTTTTTTATTAATTCATGAAAGTACTAAAAAATAATTGTGTTGTTAGTTCCTTATTTGAAAACTGCTTTATATGAAAAAAAAATTAATATTGTAATGGTGGAAATATGCTAGGGATATTTTTATGGTAAGTTGATTCATAGCTTTTTTAACTTGGTCATCATCCTATTTACTTTAAAAATTATCACAATTCTATCTTCTCTGTATTCTTTCCGTTTACAAACAAAATCAGGAAAACTGTTTTCGTCAAAAAAATTTATTAAAATTAATAGATGAACTTCACTTAAACTAAATCACTTTATAAAGTAATTTACATTTTTTATGTTCCTAATTTTTCATATTTGTTAATGAGATAAAAATTTTCCTGTTAAAAAATAGGACTGTTGTGTTAAGTTTATATAGGCCTGTTCCAATGTTACGAATGGAAACTAATTTTAGTCAATGACAATAATGGCGGTAATTTAATGGGTAAGTACAAGTATGACTATTAACTAATGAATTTAATTGACAAACTTTTTATCTGGAACAAATGTGACAGCTTGAAATTTAATATTCTTTAAGAAATATGTGGCTCTCTCAATATTGAGCGAAAATTCTTATGATTATCTTTAATTTTAAATTTTTTTTAATGTTTTAATCAAAAATATTTAGAATGCTTACCATCAATCCAAAATTTTCTACTTACAATATTTAATGCAAAATGGTACTTTTACTGTTTGGCTTGTGAAGCAGAGAAAAGTAAAATTATTTTGAATAATCAATTTGAAGTTGAAAATTCCTAATTATGCGATCTCTATTCAAATCAACACATCCGCGTGTCAATCGTCGCATAGAAATATCAGATGAAAGTTCGGAAAAAAAAGAGGAAAGAATGCTAACAAATCAGAACTAAGTTATCAAACTACTGAATACGTCACCCCTTCTGCAGGAATTTTGGACGCCCTGCGAACCTCATAATTTTTCTTTACAGTATTTACAGTGTAATCTATTTACCATGATTTAGTTTATGTAAATCGTATAAATCTTTAATCTCCCATTTTTTAAAAAAATATTTTTCAGACCTGTGTAGTTCAATCATTCCCATATTTGGCTCACGAACATACAACAGCTCTAACATATTTTCTAGCAGAGTTCATAAATTTTCAATTATTTATAATTGTTTTATTATTTTTTTTAAAAAAAAGTATCTAAAGATTTTTATTCGGTATTAATTGAATCTCATTATCTTAACTCTTAGTTTTGAGATGAAAGCTTTCATTTCATTTAGTCAAATTCAACAGCCTTTGTATGCTATGATGATGTTTCTCTTTGTTTCTTGAATTATTGAACTAATATTAAATAAATCAAAGTGCTACGTCATTTAACCCTGCTGTTTTGTTCGTAAATGTGTAGCGTTCAGTTTAATATGATCCGATTAATAAAACTAACTTTTCTTACATTTAATGGCGGGTTCCATTTAAGAGACGATTTAAAACATGATAATATAAGTTTGGAAATAGATCTAGCTATTTAAAAAACTATAAAAATAATGGAAGAATTTTTGAAATTGAAACTTGCCTTTATTTAAAATTTGAACAGTATTATCTTACAAGAAATTTGCAAAAATGATTCTTATAATTATAGCATAACATATTAGTTTAATTGTTATTTCTCGATGAATAGAGCTTGCACCTTGCACATTTGATATACATTGAAGTATTATCAGCATATCCCAATGGAACAATTTTCCTTTTTCTCTGTATTCGCTCCACTATTGCTTTGCTTGAGCCCTCACTTCTTGGTTGGTGTTCTCTTGCTTCAATGGCTGGAAAAAGAATTCATTTTCTCAGTTCTTCCAAAAATAACCTTTGTTTAGTCAATTTGTTTTCATTACATTCACTATGCCCTGAAGTCCATATAACAAATACATTGTACCCAGTAATAGCAAAACATGAAATTAAATATTATCATGGGTCAGAAATTTTCTTTTTTTACAAGTTAATGCGTTTAAAAGTTTATCAAGAGTATCCATTGTTCTTTTTCTTTATATGTAATTAAGAGGGTTTTTTTTGTCAAGTTTGCTTTTAACTTCTATGCCATGATGCAGTGTGTTCATATGAATAGCATTGTTGTTCTATTTTGGGTTGTAGTTTCACAACTGCTGCCTTCTGTAAAATAAAATAAAATTATAGACAGTGAGCTTCTTTGTTAGGTATTTTTTTAATCGCTGATTCATTTTTTTAATGGGGACGATTATAGGCATTTTCTGTTTTCGAAAAAGTTGTCCTAAATTGTAAGACGTGAAAAAATTATCACATGTAATATTGCTCCTCGAACACCTATCACACACTACTCGTTTTCCCTGGTTTTTCTCTGGCTTTGTCAATTGTTCTTTCCAGTGTAAATTTGTGTTTTCCGTATTTACGAAGTTTTTTGGTAACATAAAATCTATACTTTGTGGCCATATTTATGTGATTTACTTGGTATATACTGTTTGAAAGGACATGGACCACGATACTCTACTATTTGTTCATCTACAGTAATAGTTTCAGTCGGATTATATAATTTTGGTACAATTTATATTCACTTTTCCCAGATATTTTCCGGTGCCGCTAATTTATCCAAATTTCTTCTTTCTTGACAAGGGGATTAATTATCAAAATGAATAATTCTGGATAATAGGGCAAAATGCTTCAAAAGACGTGGTCAGAAAATGACAAATTTTTCTAAATAATAATTAGAATGAATTCGAAGTTGACATGCCGAAGTTTGATGATACCAGTGAAGAATAAATGAATGAAAATTAATTTTATTGCACTTGAAAGATTGACAAAAAAGAGTTTAAACCAATTAAATGTGAAGCATTTTTTTCAAACCTTAATTAGGTGAAATAAATTATTTTTTTACGTTTTACTCCATAAATAAGAAACAGTAATTTCCTTCTGCAAATAGTGAATGTGAATGGTTTACTTCGTGTCGAATTGAAAACACAATTCGAAAAGTTTAAAGAGATTAATTTTCATAAGTATTTGCCTCTCAGATTTGGAAATACGAAAGAAGAGTTTGTTCTTTTTTTGACATCACTAATTCGCTCAAAGTTTGCAAATTCAGGAGAAGCCCGTTATTAAATGTAACTTTTTTACGACGCTTTTTAAGTGCTGATCAATTCGTAATAGTTTAAAATAAGTCGTATTTCCGTCTTAAGATTTTGATGAATCTCCACATTTTAATCTTGCTTTCCTGTTACAAAATACAGCCTTTTTGAAATACTACCTGTGAATTCTATCACTCAAAGCCCTCATTGATCTAAATGGATAAAATTAGAATATGTAAGTTTTATCATGAGTTTTAAATTTTTATCTTATTTTGGATCAAATCCTGGGATTGATTGTCTATCGGTTTGAGAATTCTTGGATATGCTGATGTAATAATTCATAATATTTAAAATAAATTAAATTGGTTTGTAAATTTTGTCAAAATTGTTAATGTATATAAAATTTTGGACCTAACTGACGAAAAGAAAGAGTCCAAATTCGCACTCAATGAAAAATGCATCGTATTGTTTACATGTAGGCAAAAGTTCATCCTTTTTACACATAGAAAATTGTAATCTTTATTTTACTATCCCATCTTCTAATTAGTTTGATGTGCCAAAGAAAAAAAAGGAACGATCGAAAATTTAAAAATGTCTACAGATATCAACGAAAAAAGAATGAGATATTGAATTATAAATTACGAAAGTATGTTGAATGTTGAATTTCTAGGATGTGACTACAGATACTTGTCTTGGTCAAGACCCATCTACCCTAAAGAGAGTAAGATCTTGAATGTTTGTATTACACTTAGAAAAATGCCTTTAAATAATGGAATGTGATATGTAATTATTTTTACTCCCTCCGAAAAACTAATAACTGATTCGTCAAACTAAAGTTTTAAAGTGTTATATATTTTAAACGAACCTTTATTTCATCGTATACCTACACCAATATTTGTTATATAAGTTACTAATTCTTTTTTTAAAAAAAATTTAACTTGTGAAACTACTGGGATTCGTAATCTGGAAGTTGGAGGCTGCTTCAAGACTGAGAACACCCAAGATGGCCAACAGTTCCCCTTAAAAGTGTTTCCCGTGCTGATGGAAAATATCTGTCTGCTTTAATTTCCTTATGTTACCACACTACTCTTTAACTTGCATCTTGTTAGATTATTGGACAAACTTTCTTCGTCTACGAATAATCTGAAAAATTTCCAAGGTAATTAATTTTTTATAATTCTAAATTTTTCTCTTTTGTTTAATTTTTCAGTTTGAAATTGTATAGCTGTTCCTTGACGGTTTCCTGTATAATCCGCATGATGTTAAATGTTCGAAAAAAATGGATTCTCATACATTAGAATAAGCAATCGTATACTAAGCTTAAAATGTATTTAAATTTGTAAGTTTTATTGCAATTAACTTTCTATTCTTATTTTTATAAATAAATTTTTATAATTGACAGCTATGAACGAACTGGTCACATTTAGCGACCAACTGATCCGCGAGGAACACTTCTGAAATCTTACAATTAAATATTTGTGCACAGTGATGTCTTAATAGCTTCTTCAAAAAAATATTTTTAAGCTTCAAATTTTGATAGACATATAGTAACTCATACTATTATGGAAACTTTATGATATTCAGTAAATCGTAGTATACAACTCTCGGATCTCATGTCTGTTTTAAAATTTGAATTTGATATTATTGATATCAAATTGCTATTTGATATTATTGATTAATGAAACATATAAAACCTCTATAAATACGAAAACTTTTTCCCTGTATTACGCGTATTTTTTAAAAATGTAATATTACAAAATCGAACCCTTCAGCTTGTAATCTAATGTGTAAGACAAAATATTTTTTAAATAATTTCAAGAATTATTTAATAAAAAAATTTATGGTTCGACACATTTCAGTTTCACTTTAAAAGGTTTAATTGAGGTAAATAATATTTTATTTGAATTAATAAATGAAGTTTATTCTATACATAGTGCATTCTATTTAGCTTTGTTTTTTCAATATAAAAATCTTTTGTTTTTATTTTGCCCGACATCTATTTTAGAAAATTTGAAAAATATATTATTTTTATAGTACGAGTGTTAATACATATGTTGAATTTCGAAATTTTACTTTTCAACTACAAATTTGCTTTTACTACTTTTTTATGCATAAATTCGATTTATGTTACCATTCAAGTGATGCAGCATAGCCAGATTTCGCTTTTGTGCCAAAAAATAAACCTAAATAATCTAACCAATTGATTGACTGAACTGGGACGAACCATTGAATGTGGATTGGCACCACTGCAAGCAAAGACTTATTTCGAGGATGTTTTGTTTTCTTTTTGAAAGTAGGAGCCTTTCAGTATTTTTTTTCATGAGAGAATTCGTTGAAACAGCATTCAAAATTTCATACGCTTTCTCACTTGTTTTATATTTAATTAGAAGAATTAATTCAATTTGGTAAAAAAGCCGTGGTTTTCTAGAAATATATAAATCAATCTCGAATTGGAATGAAGAATATCAGGAGATACAGTTCCATCTATTTCAAATTTTTTTCAAGATTCAGCATTAAAAGTTTGATTAAAAGATACATTTTTAAAATAAAATAATTATAAGCAGTTGAATTGACTGGTTGAAAATTCACACACCATTAGATATGGAGTGCCGCTGCTTGTTCGCAGAATGAATTGTTTCTCCAAAGAAGCCCCTCAGGGGCACACCAACTTTAGGTGTGTAAAGATATCCCAATCCCGAGGTTACTAGGTATCTTTACTCCCTTTATATTTAATTTCTCCTACATCGTCTGTTTTCTGCTATAGTTATAAGTTCCCTTGACGACAAGAGAGGGAGCTCTCTCCAATAGAAGCAGTCGCCGCTCTGTTTGCTTCTTCTTTCTCATGGACAGCCAAAAAACCTACGTGTTGGCCGTATGTGGCGACCCATTAGGTGGGTGGTACACTATGGTCCCCGGTCCAACAATCGGCTGGTAGCTATCAACCCGAGTTGTTAGTTTGCTAGGGATCAAGCGAAGGGGTTAATCCTTGGGCTTGGCGTTAAGGCTGGTCAGTGTCCCCGGGGGCAACTCTGAGTTTATAAGTACTGTATAGCACTGTGGTAAGTGCCAAGGCTGGGAATGGCCAAAGCCGATGGCTGCCTTCCCTTGTTGGGCTTGGTGGTGGGTATTGCCGTCGGGCCCGAATTTTTCCCATATCATATGGGCATTGTAGAGATTTATTCAAATTTTTAGAACCAGTTTGACAGTTTTTTCATCATGACACTTTTGAAATGGTATCGCCATTTCTAGATCAGATGGCCGTCCCTGTAACTGTTGGAGAAGTGACATTAATTAAAAAGATGTGATCCGGTGACTTGTTAGTCGAGGTCAATTCTCGAAGGCAAGCCCAGAATATACTAAAATTGAAAGCCCTTGCAATTATCCCATGCATCGCTAAATATTTCTAAATGTGTAATCACTTGTGGAGAATTTCTGAATCTTCCTGCTGATTTACATAACAAATGAGTTGAAATCGCAAGAAATTGTACATATCCGACGAATTACCATCGTACGTGATTGAGAAATAATGGACATAAAACACCATTTGTTGACATTTAAATCCCCAAAAATACGAGAATATGTTTATCCCAAACCCACTTAGATGTTTTAAATGAAAACGCTTTGGCCATTCAAAAGCAAATTGCTGTGGTCCACTTACTTGAGCCGGATGCGCAGAAAAAGGACATATAGACAGAGCAAACTGAAAAGTCTGTGAACTGCGGAGGTGATCACACATCCTACTCTTGATCCTGCTACGAAACTCGAAACCGCTTTCTTAATAGGTACCTTCCTCTCATGAAATTGTCCTTTTTTCGTTCCAAATTTCATGACATAAAGTCCATTTGCAATATTTTTCATCCTGTTTGATTCGGTGTTCAGGAAACTTTCCTGATATCCAACATTCCTATGAAATTATGCGGTTATAGCTGTGTTCGGAAAGATGCAGACACAGGATCTCATAGTTCTGGTGGTGTCTGTATCTTCACGTTTAAATTGTATCCGAACACACTTCTAAGATTGCATACTTTTCTTGAAGCTGTGACTGTACAAGTTCATACACGAACGTTGGTCACAGTCTGCTGCATTTATATCCCACCACATGACAGCATACGTCCTTAGTGGACTTACTTCCAAAACTATTTATTATAATCGGCTATTTCAATGGACACGGTACTTAATTGGGTTCGAATAGTAAAAACTCTCTTGGGCAGCAGGTCGAAAATTTCATTGCGAATAACTGTATCTGTCTGCTTAATAATGACGATCTAACATAATTCCACTCGCCCGCAGGTAGCGTCCACTGTATTGACCTGCCCATATGCTGTCCTGAACTACTACCGATGCTGAATTTCACATTTGGAGACGATCTTAATAATAGCGATCATTTTCCCCTAATAATCTCCTTCGCTGATAGTGGCGATGCAACTATTTGTCCTCCGCGTTTAATATTCGAATGTGTAGACTGGACTGCATTCTCCCAACCAGCAGTTATCGATGAGGCTATGGTCAGTGATTCAGATATTTTGCAAGAAATAAAAAATGTTATTGACACAATAATGAACGCCGCTAACAGCAACATTCCAAAATCATCCCCATTTCTAAGAAAATTTCGTAGACCATGATGGAATGAAGCTTGACGAGATAACAAAAAATAGTTCTGGAATATATTTAGAAGGTATCCAACGACTGAGAACTTGATTGCTTTTAAATGAACCAAAGCTCTAGCTCGCAGCTTTCAACGTCGTAGTCATATAGAGTCATGAACTAACTTTATTTCAACCATCACATCCACTATTTCCAGTAAACTTTTTTGGAAAAAGGTGTAAAGAATACCAATGGGATTTATCATGAAACTTCTATTCTTGTTTTAATAATTGATAGTATGATGTATTCGAGCCCATTAGACGTGGTCAATATTCTTTACTAAACGTTTGCAAAAGATTCGGCAACTGATTCTTACAGTTCAGATTTTCTGGCAATTGAGAATCATGCGGAGTGGTTGCCTTTGCGCTTTCATGCCCCAAGTACCATTCCATTCAACAGTGAATTCAGGATGTTTGAATTGGAAACGGTACTGACTCAAGTCCATCATACCAGTCTTGGTCCAGATAAAATCTCATATAACATGCTTCGTCATTTGAATACCATTTCTCTTACCAATCTGTCACTCCTTTTTAACTGAATATGGACTGAGCAGAAACACCTTTCACAATGGCAAGAAGCTATTGTGAAGTTTATATTAAAACCTGACAAATATCTACCTGTCCTTCTGAACTAAAGACCGATTGCTCTGACAAATTGCCTTTACAAAACCTTCGAGCGCATGG
>JAOUZG010052730.1:89714-110143 GCA_026289955.1 Argiope argentata
TATCTACCACCAAATGAAACTATTAGTCAAAACGACCTCAATGCTTTTGTTGATCAACTTCCTAAACCATTTCTCTTGATTGGCGATTTTAACGGTCATAGCCCTTTATGGGGTTCAAATACCTCAAATTCTCGAGGAAAAAGCATTGAAGAATTTATCTCCGAAAATTGTCTCTGTCTCCTTAATGATGATGAGAAAACTCATTTCCATGAGCCGACACATACTTTTCACAGTGTTGACCTTGCTATTTGCTCTCCCTCGCTTTTCCTGATGCTGAATTTAAGCATTGGCGATAGCCTGTTGAATAGTGATCATTTCCCTCTCATTATCTCTCATACTGATAGTACTTGTGGAACTCCATATCCTCAACGCTATATATTCCAGCGAGCAGATTGGGAAACATTCACTGAACTTGCTGTTATTACAGAAGCAATGGTTGCTGTTGAAAATGTAACTGAAGCTACTCAAAATATTACTAACACAATTAGAAGTGCTGCAGACGTTGCTATCCCTAAGAGCTCACCCCATCCACGAAAATTTCGTCGGCCGTGGTGGAACGATGAATGCCGTAACGCTTACAAGATGCAAAGAAAATCATGGGGAATTTTCCGTAGGTATCCCACGACGGAGAATCTTATTGCCTTTAAAAAAGCGCGAGCAAATGCACGACGCATTCGACGTCGTAGCCAAAGGGAATCATGGATGCAATTTGTCTCCTCTATCACTTCATCAACAACCAGTAAGCAACTTTGGAGAAAAGTTAAGGCAGAAAATGGTATTTACCAGGAGTTTTCTCTTCCAGTTTTAAATACAGAACATATGACATACTCTTCCCCTACAGATGTTGCTAATGTTATCGCGCAAATATTTGAGAAGGTTTCAAGCACAGACTCGTATAATCCCACATTTCTTGCAACTAAGAGTCGCGCTGAAAAGATAAATCTCCACTTCGAAACCTCCAATTTTCATTCGTATAATAGTGCATTTTAAATCTTTGAATTGAAAAAAACTTTATCTCAAGTTCATGATTCTAGCCCTGGTCCGGATGGAATAACTTACAACATGCTGCGCCATCTGGCTGAAGATTCCTTAACTAACATTCTTTACTTATTTAATAGAATCTGGCTAGATCAAACATTCCCTTCCCAGTGGCATGAAGCAGTTGTAATACCGATTTTGAAACCTGGAAAGGAATCATGTAACCCATCACACTACAGACCAATCGCCTTAACTAGTTGCCTGTGTAAAACTCTTGAACGTATGATTAACAATAGACTTGTTTACGAATTGGAAAAAAACGATTGTATTCCATCCTTTCAGAGTTGTTTCCGAAAGGGTAGAAGCACCATTGATAACATTATTCAGTTGGAGACCCACATTCGTAATGCCTTTGTACGTCGAAACCATCTTGTTGGTGTGTTTTTTGACATCAATAAAGCATACGATCGCACATGGCGTTATGGAATTCTTCGCACATTATTTGATTTTGGTCTCAGGGGAAATTTACCTGTTTTTATCAAAAACTTTTTATCTTGTCGTATTTTCCGTGTTCGAATCGGAAATTGTCTTTCAAATACCTTTCTTCAACAGAAAGGTGTTCCTCAGGGAAGCGTTTTAAGCGTCACTCTGTTTATTGTGCATTTTAGCCAAATTCTTAAAGTTTTACCTGCAACTGTAACCGGGACCTTGTACGTAGATGATCTCCAAATTTCTTGTCAAAAAACAATGCCTCTGATTGCCTCATATGCCTCTGATTGAGAAACAGCTGCAAATAGCTATCAACAACATTTTATCTTGGTGCGATGAAAATGGACACACACTTTCTCCAGAGAAAAGTTGCTGTGCCCATTTCTGTAGAAAGCGATGTCTTCACCCAGATCCTGTGGTCAATATTCGCGATACTGCCATTCCGGTGACTGAAGAGACTCGCTTTTTAGGAGTTATGTTTGACAGGAAACTCTCATTTCTCCCACACATACTTCATTTACGGAAGGCATGCGAGAAAAAACTCAATATTCTAAAAGTTCTATCGAATACAGCTTGGGGAGCTGATAGACTTTCGTTGCTTCGCATTTATGAAGCTCTAATACTGTCTCGCATTGATTATGGCTGCGAAGTATACGGTTCTGCTCGTTCAAACATTTTACGGAGACTTGTTACATTGCATCATTCGGCATTACGTATCTGCACTGGAGCCTTTAGGACTTCACCTATCGAAAGTTTGTACGTAATTTCCAATTATTTACCTTTGCATTTAAGACGAAGAAAGTTATCAGTTCGATATTTCTTCCGCATGATTTCTCTCCTCAAACACCCAGTTCAGAACTTGACGATGCCTGCTATTCTTTATAGACTCTACAACACCCGTCCTTATAACATTCTTCCTTTTCATGAAAGAATAAAAATTTATATTCAAGATTTGGGTCTTGGAAATGTCGAGGCTCATCCAATTAACTTTTTATCTTTTCCCCCTTGGGATTATCCAAATTTTTCATATTTTAACCCGTTTTTGAATTTTGATAAAACTACTACACCTCCTGTTATTTTTCATCAATTATTTAATTTTCACCTTCATTAACTTTCTGCTTACACACCGATATATACTGATGGATCGAAATCATCTCAATCTGTTGGGTGTGGTATTGTCTTTCCTGAGATTACATACAGTTACCGCCTGCATGATTCGTGCTCTGTTTTGACTGCCGAATTGTTTGCAATTTTGTTGGCTCTCGACAAAATTGCTCTTTCTGAAGAAACTTGTTTCTGCATTTACTCAGATAGCATGAGTGCTTTGGAAACACTGTGTAACTTTTTGAAGTGTAAGCATCCTATTGCAATTGATATTCTTTGCTGTCTGAGAAATCTTCAGACTAGAGGGTATGATATCTTGTTCAGATGGATTCCTAGTCATGTTGGCATAATCGGCAATGAAGCGGTTGACACTGCTGCCAAAAACGCTGAGCATGTTTTACAGCGCCCTTTCCCTCATGCTGATCTAATTAACATGTATGGTGGTCACATACTTTCGATTTGGCAAGATACTTGGAACAAAGAAATCCAAAATAAACTGCATTTTACTAAGCCGACAACTGGGATGTGGCCTGTTGCTTCGGTTCGATGGACTGATGTAAAATTGACAAGACTAAGAATTGGTCACACACGTCTTACTCACAAACATCTTTTGTTAGGAGAAAGGGCACCGATGTGCTCGGATTGTAAAGTTAACCTTACAGTTTTACATATTTTAATTGAATGTCCCAAATTTAATTTTTATCGTATGCATTTTTTTAATTCATCATCACCAGATTTGCGTGAACTCATTGGAGAACAGCATCATTGTAATATTCTCAAATTTTTAGCAGCTATTAACGTTATCTATTTTATATAAATTTCATTACTTTTTAAACACTTCGTTTCGACGAATGTCTTTTCTTATTTAAATCTTCATACCTTTTTATAACAGCTTCTTTTACCATAATGTTTTTATAACTTTGTTTGCATGGAGAAAACATTTTATATGTGATTTGTGTAGAAACATATTTCTACCATGTGTCTTGGCGCAGCAAGGCCAATCCTGGCTCTTGCGCCAGAAAAATCTATTCACCACCACCACCACCACCACCTCTGCGCTGCTTTCAATGCCAGAGGTTCGGCCATTCTGAACCAAGTTGCCATGGTACTGTTAGATGTGCCAAATGTGCAGAAATTGATCACGATTCAAAAACATGCTCTTCAGAAATACTAAAATATCCCCATTGTTTAGCCACACATTCTTCCTTCTCTCGAACTTGTCCAAAATGGCTAATTGAAAAACAAATACAGGCAACTAGAGTGAAACAAAACATGCTTTAAGCAGAAGCGTGTGAACTCATTGTTGGGCAGACTCCAAAACCAGGTTTATCTTATTCTTCTGTTCTCACTCGAAAAACAGAAATAGGTGTCCAAAGAGATCTTAATGATATCAATGCAGTTAAAATATTAACTCCCTCTGCGAATAAACTAATAAAACCACATCCACCAAAGCCTCAAATTCAGTGGAGCAACCAATTTCTAAAGTTCAGCAGTGCATTACAGTTTCTAAAGGACAAAAACATGTTAAGGGAAAAAACCGGAAAATTGAAATTTCCATCTCTACAGCATTCTCCATGGCCACCTGATTTCTCCACAATGGAAGTATCTAATGATATTTTAAAATTGACAACATCCTCTTCTGATATATCGGATGTTGAAATGAAACATTCCATAACCATTTCTAATGCAGATGCCGGTTCCAATAGCAATTCTGATTTAAAATCTTAAAATTCGTGTCTTGATATCTCCTGGAATTATTGTGGTTTTCGCTCTAAAATTCCTGATATGAAAACTTTAATTAACACTTATCAGCCTGCTATAATTGCTCTTCAAGAAACGATCTTGAAATCAACGCAACCAGCAAAAAAAACGTGGGTACTCAAGCGCTTGGAAAGATGTAGATTCAGATATAGCCTCAACTGAAGGTGTATGCACAATTCTTCAAATTTGTATCCTAGTTCCGTCCTTTCAATATATACTTTGTTTCAGGCCATTGCTATACAAATCCTTTTTAAAACACTTATAATAGTTTGTAACATTTATCTCGCCCCAAATGAAACTATTAATCAAGAAGAACTAAATTTTTTGATTGATCAGTTGCCCACACCTTTCATCTTGTTTGGTGACTTTAATAGTCATAGTACATTATGGGGTAGTGATAATACTAATTCTGGTGGGAGACAGATCGAGAAACTCATCTGTGATCACTGCCTCTGTCTGCTTAATAGGGATGAAAAAACTTACTTTCATAAGCCAACACGAACATTCCAATCATTGGACTTGGCTATTTACTCCTTCACTTATGGTCTCGATGAATTTTGTGGTTGAAAGTGACCTTCATAACAGCGATCACTTCCTGCTTCTAGTCTCCCTTGCTGACAAGGTTATGCGGATATTCTTCCACGTAGATACCGTTTCCGGTGGGCAGACTGGGAAATGTTCAAACCGCTTGCTGTGATTACTGAGGAAATGGTCAAGTCTTTAGAAATAAACGACGTAGTTCGATGCGTCACTGACACAATAATTGTTGCTGCCGATGCATCGATACCTAAAAGCTCTGCACAACCGCAGAGATTGCGAAATTCATCGTGGAACAATGCATGCCATGATGCTATTAAGAAACAGCAAAAATTGTGAGGTATCTTCCGTCGATACCCAACTACAAAAAAATTCATTGCCTTTAAAAGCACCAAAGAACATTCTCTTAAAATTCGTCATCGAAGTGAAAGAGAATCGTATACACGATTTGCTTCTTCAATAACTTCTACAATATCGAGTTCTCAACTATGGCGGAAAGTCAGAGCAGTAAACGGTATTTATAACGATTTTACATTTTTCATCTTGAAGCGTGGTGATAGCATTCACTCTTCCCTAGAAGATATTGCTGATGTCTTTGGGGAAACATCTTCTGAGATTTCCAACTTTCATTCTATGACCTTTCAGGAAATTAAGAGCCACTGTGAACAACATCCTGTCTCATTTGATAGCAAAACATATGCTCTCTATAACTGCGAATTTAAAATGTTTGAATTACAGTGGGCTCTATCCCAATGTCATAGTTAATCTCCAGGGCCAGATGGAGTAAAATAATATATTCTTCAGAATTTGTCCGAAAGTTCCATTTTTAAACATTCTTCTGTTATTTAACTGAATCTGGAATGAGCGGGTCTATCCAAAACAATGGCAAAATGCTGTAGTCATCCCAATATTAAAACCTGTGGGAAATAGTGCTGATCCTCTAAGTTATCGACCTATAGCTCTTACCATCTCTTTATCAAGAACACTTGAGACAATGGGTAAATCTAGATTAATTTTTGAACTGGAAAGGAATAATTTTATATCATCGCATCAGCGTGGATTCGCAGAGGGTGCTGTACACTCGACAATATTGTTTACTTAGAAACACAAATACGTAATGCTTTTGTTAAAAAATATCATTTAGTTTGTTTTCTTTGACGTTGATAAAGCGTATAACCACACTTGGCGCAACGGTATCCTACTTACTTTATCAGATTATGGATTTTATGGAATTTTGTCTATTTTTATTTTAAAAAAACCCTCTTTATTTCATCGTTCTTTTAAAGTTCATGCTGGAGGTATACTTTCAAAATCTTTCATTCTATCTGAGAACGTTCCACAGGGAAATTTTTTGAGTGTAAAACTATTCATCCTTGACATTTCAATTATAATTTTAACTTTGCCTCAAACAATCCAAATCAGCCTCTTTGTTTATGATTTGTAAATATCTTGTCAGGGAGTGATCATGAATGAAATTGAGATGAGACTCTAAACTGCAATCAATAGTATCCTTTCATGGAGCGAGCGAAACGGATACACTATCTCATCAATCCAAAGCTGAATTGCACATTTTTGCAGAAAAAGGAATTTGCATCCTGGGCCAGAACTTCATATTTACAATCAGCCAATTCCAGTATTTCAAGAAATTCGTTTCTTAGGAGTTATTTTTGATAGTAAACTGACTTTTTTATCGCAAGTTCTGTGTTTACGGAAAAAATGCAAGAGGTTATTGAATGTTTTGAAAATTTTATCAAACACTTCTTAAGGCGTGGACCGCACCTCTCTCCTTAGGATATATATGGCTGTTGCACTCTCGCATATTGATTAGGGTTGTATTGTTTATGGTTCGGCTCGCAAATCTGTCTTTCAAAAACTTGATCCAATTCAGCTCTAAGTATATGATCCAGAGCTTTCCGTACTTTCTCTCCCCTCAGGGGCTCACCTTCTTTAGGTGGTTACGGGTGTCCCAATCCCGAGGTTCCCAGGGATCTTGACTCATTTTATGTTTAATCTCCACTACGCCTTTTCCGTCTGCTTGATCCTTCTTTCCCTCGACGGCAAGCGAGGGAGCTCTCCATGAGAAGCTGTCGCCGCTCTGTTTGCTTCTTGCTTCTCATGGACAGCCAAAAACCCCACGTGTTGGCCGTGCGTGCTGACCCATTAGACGGGCGGTGCACTGTGGTCCCCGGTGTATCAATCGGCCGGTACATAGTCACCTGAGTGGCTAGACTGCAAGGGATCAAGCAAAGGGGTTACTCCTTTTGCTTGGCGTTAAGGGTGGTCACTGTCCCCGGGGGTAACTCCCAGCGTATAGGTACCGATTAGCACTAGGGTGTATGCTGAGGCTGGAACAGACCAGAGCCGGTAATTTCCTTCCCTTGTTGGGCTCCGTGGTGGGCGGTGCCGTCGGGCCCGAATTTCTACAATATCATATGGGCGCTTCGTCAAAGGGTCCCTTTAGTGGGCATCATAAAGTTCCATCTTCTTTCAATTCTGTTAACCATTTTGATTCATTTTTTGTTGTCAAAAGAATTTCGGAAAATAATGAAACCTTTTCAAGTGTATCACCATTTTTAGTTCACAAGGCCGTTACTGCAACTGTTGGTGAAGTTGCATCTATCCGAAAAATGCGCTATGGTGACTTGTTAGTAGAGGTAAATTCTCGAAAGCAAGCCCATCAGCTTCAAAAACTAAATGCTTTAGCAACAATAGCTATCACTGTCAGTTCTCACCAATCTCTTAATACCTCTAAGGGTGTTATCACTTACGGCGAACTATTAAATGTCCCCTTAGATACTATAAAAAATGAAATGAAACCTCAAGGTGTGAAAGACGTTCGTCGCATTAATATAAGGCGAGGAGGAGAACTTATTGAGACTAAACACCACATTCTAACTTTTCAGACATCAAAATTACCTGAATATGCTTATGCAGGCTACATTCGATTACCAGTCCGTCCATACATCCCAAACCCTCTTAGATGTTTCCAGTGCCAGCGCTTTGGCCACTCAAAGGCAAATTGCCGCGGGTCACTTACCTGTGCCCGTTGTGCTAGTAAAGGGCATGAGAGCCATCAGTGTTCCGCTGAAGAAAAGTGTGTGAACTGTGATGGCAGTCATCCTTCTTATTCTCGATCCTGTCCGCGCTGGAACCTCGAAAAACAGATCACTATTGTCAAAATAAAAGAAAACATATCTTACCCCGACGCCAGGCGTAAAGTGCAAACACTAACACCTACTCCTGGCATAAGTTATTCTTCCGCAGTTAAAAAATCGTTTTGTGAGAACTGTTCCTGTAATAATTGCATAAAGCTTGCTCCAAAACCTGGAAATTCTGGGAAAAATCCAGATTCCGATACAGAACATTCTACAACTGTTCATGAAACTTCTCAAATAGATAACACAAAGTCAAAACCAAAACGGAAATCTCAAAAGTCACTGAAACTGCAGCTTGCAAAACGCGGTCTGTCTCATAAGGAACTAAATATAAAATTTAAAAAAAAATACAAATCAAAAAATTCAGTCGCTTTAGGGTTAGCGACGCAGGGTCTTGTCAATAATGACTTGACATCTGTTTTTGGGGACACATCAAATAATAACCCAGACATAAAACTGCATCCTTCTGATGAGGATGATGACCTGGAGATGAGTTGCGAAATCCAGGCAACTCCAACTGTTTCTTATCTTTCCTCTTCAAAAAGACTCTCTTAATGGGTACCTTCCTTTCTTGGAATTGTCGCGGGCTTCTTTCTAAACTTCATGACATCAAGACCATTTTTAACACTTTTCATCCTGTTTGTTTTGGTCTTCAGGAAACTTTTATGACACCTAATGTACCATTAAAATTGCGTGGCTACAATTGTATTAGGAAAGATGCAGACACAGGGGTGCATAGCTCTGGAGGTGTCTGTATATTCACATCCAACTTATATCCGAGCACACCTCTTATTTTACATACTTCTTTGCAGGCTGTGGCTGTACAGGTGCACATACAAAAACTGATTACAGTCTGCTGTATCTATTTGCCACCTCATGAAGTCATCAACCAACAGACACTAAATAGTTTGTTGGACCAGCTTCCATCGCCTTTACTGATAATAGGGGACTTCAATGCTCATAGCTCTATGTGTTCAATGCTCATAGCTCTATGTCGAGTAATACAAATTCTCGTGGGCGGCAGATCGAACAGTTTATAACTAATAACTGTCTCTGTCTGCTCAATAATGAAGAAAAAACATATTTTCACGAACCCACACGTTCCTTCCACAGTATTGATTTGGCCATATGTTCTCCCGAACTACTGCCACTGTTAAACTTAGCCGTTGGTGAAGATCTCTACAACAGCGATCATTATCCCTTAATAATTTCCCAAGCTGATAGAAGAAATGTGGCACCTCTTATTCCACGTTTCCTATTCCAGCGGGCGGATTGGACCGCTTTCACGCGGCTGGCAGAAATTACTGAGACTATGGTTAATACTGACGATATTACGGAGGCAGTGAAAAACGTTATTGATTGCCTTGTAGATGCTGCTAATAACACCATCCCAAAACGTTCCCCACGTTTACGAAAATTTCGAAGACCGTGGTGGAATGAAGCATGTCGTGAAAGTTACAAAGAACAAAAGAAAAGATGGAACATTTTTCGAAGGTACCCTTCATCAGGGAATCTTATTGCTTTTCAATTTAGCCAAAGCCAATGCTCGGCGGATTCGCCGACAAAGTCAGAGAGAATCATGGATTCACTTCACCTCATCAATTACATCTTCTATTTCCAGCAAATTACTTTGGAGGAAGGTGAAAGCTGCAAATGGAATCTATAAAGATTCTTCTCTTCCTGTATTAAAAGTAGGAATTGTAATGATTTCCCATCCCTTAGACGTTGCTAATGCTCTCGGAGAGGCATTCTCACAAGTTTCTGCTGCTGAGTCATACCAGCCTGCATTCGTGGCGAGTAAGAATCGTGCGGAACGGAAGAATATACATTTTTTCACCCGAAGATCCTTTCCCTACAATTCCGAGTTCAGCATGCATGAACTATTATTGGCCTTATCTAAAGTACATGATACTACTCCGGGACCTGATGGAATCACGTATTCGATGCTATGTCATTTGTCTACGTCATCTCTCTCTAATCTGTTGCATTTATTCAACCGTATATGGATCGAACAGAAATTTCCTTCGCAGTGGCATGAAGCTATTGTGATACCGATTCTCAAACCTGGTAAAGATTCGTCAAACCCTCGGCATTATAGACCTATTGCGCTCACAAGTTGCATATGCAAGACGCTTGAGCGCATGGTTAATGCTCGTCTCATATTTGAGCTAGAGAGAAAAAAATGCATTCCTCAGTTACAGAGTGGATTTCGAAAAGGGCGTTCAACGTATAACATTGTCCTACTCGAGACTCAAATACGCAACGCATTTGTTCGCCGGAATCATCTCGTCTCCATTTTCTTTGATGTTGAAAAGGCCTACGACCGCACTTGGCGCTTTGGAATTCTTAAAACCCTTTTACACTTTAATTTTAAAGGAAATTTACCTATTTTTATAAAAGACTTTTTATCTTTACGCGAATTTCGTGTTCGAGTTGCCAATTCTTATTCAGATCCTTTTATTCAGGCTGAGGGGGTTCCACAAGGGAGCATCCTTAGTGTAACGCTTTTTATTATTAATTTTAGCGAAATTCTTAATATTTTACCACCCTCAGTTGAGGGCACCCTTTATGTGGATGATCTTCAGATCTCCTGTCAAGGGTGCAATATGCATCTTATCGAACGCCAACTGCAAGTGGCAGTTAATAAGATAATTGATTGGTGTGAGAAAAACGGGCATATGATTTCTCCTGAAAAAAGTCGATGCGTTCACTTTTGTCGTAAGCGAGGAATTCATTTAGACCCTTTAATTCAAATTAGAAATTCCTCAATTCCTGTGATTGATGAAATAATGTTTTTAAGAATAATATTTGACCGTAAACTCGCTTTCCTTCCGCATGTCTTATATCTGCGGAAGAAGTGTGACAGGCTACTAAACATTCTGAAGGTGTTATCAAGAACCACTTGGGGAGCAGATCGTACATCTTTGCTACGAATTTATGAAGCAATTATTCTATCCCGTATTGATTATGGATGTATGGCGTATGGTTCTGCACGGTCCTCTGTTTTGCGTAGACTAGATACTATACACCACACCGCCTTGAGGATTTGCTCGGGAGCGTTCCGAACATCGCCAGTCGTGAGTCTTTACAATGTATGTCACCAACTGCCATTACATTTACGGCGCCAAAAAATAAGTGTCCAATATTACCTCCGATCTTTGTCCGTCCCCAAACATCCCCTGGTTTCTAGAATACTTCCCGCCCGTCTTCAGAGATTTTATGCAGCTCGGCCACCTCACGTTCCTCCTTTTTGTGAAAGAATGAAATTGCTCATCTCTGATTCTGAACTACATGATGGGGGTATTCAGTCTTTTAATATATTTCCATTTCCACCTTGGGATACTCCTCAATTTCTCTTTTTATACCCTTTCTGTGGCTTCGAAAAGTCCTCAACGGCCCCTGTAGTTTTTAAAAAACTCTTCAGTTCTCATCGGTGTCAGTTTTCTTCATATATAGATATTTATACTGATGGTTCTAAGTCAGATAACCATGTTGGGTGTGGTATAGTTTTTGGAACTCAAATATTCGGTTACAGTCTGCATACATGCCTTTCCGTTTTGTCTACCGAATTATTGGCACTTCTGTATGCCTTACAGAAAATTTCTCAAAGCTCTGAACGCAGATTTTGTGTTTACACGGACAGCATTAGTTCCTTGGAAACTCTTTCCCATGTTCATAATCAGTTTCATCCCATTGCCTTCGAAGTCTTAGATCTTTGGAGAACTCTTTTGAATAGACACTACGATCTATTATTCTGTTGGGTCCCAAGTCATGTCGGAATAACTGGAAATGAGCTAGCGGATAACGCTGCTAAAACATCAACTTTGTTTATGCAGCATGAAATACCCTTTTTCGACGCAAAGAAAATTTACTCAAGACATATTAATTCCTTATGGCAACAATCATGGAACCTGCAAATAAATAATAAACTGCATAACATTAAACCCACAATCACATCCTGGCCTTCTCAATCAATGCGTGAGTTCGATGTCAAATTGACTCGACTCCGCATTGGACATACTCGGATGACTCATAAATATCTTATATTTGGTGATCAAGCTCCTGTCTGTTCTAGATGCCAAGTGATTTTATCGATACATCATATTTTAATCGAATGTCCTGATTTTAATTTTCATCGTTTACATTTTTTTAACTCCTTACCGCTGAACATGCAAACGCTGTTGGGGGAAAAATCCTCTCAAAAATCTTTTTAATTTTATAAAAGCAATTGGTTTTTATAATTCCATTTAAACTCCCTAATTTTAAATTCGTTTTATTACAACGTGTTATTTTATAATCTTAACATTGATTTCCAAAACATCTTTTCTTCTTATTGAAGGTTTTTAGACTCTAATGGGAAAACTCTTTTATTACCATAAGTCTGGCGCAGTATGGCCAATTTTGGCTCTTGTGCCATTAAAACAGACAACCTACCTACCATCTGTACTTTCTCTATTGAGAGTCTATACTGAATGTCATCAAATGTCCTTACTTTTTAGACGTCAAAAATTGTCTCTTACATATTATTTAAAAACAATCTCGAACTATAACCATCCCTTGAAACAACTATATTCCAATCGACCAACCACCAGACTGTATAATGCTCGACCATCATGTATCCGCTCATTCTTAGACTGCATGAAATTTTTGATTAAAGATATGAACCTTGAAGGATTGCAAGTTCTGTCTGCAGGTGTTTAACACTATGGCCCTTGCGAAAATCTCTCAGTTAAACATATAAAACCCCTTCATAAATTTTAATATAAGTGAAACTTCCCCGATTATTCTTCTGCAAAATCTGCATCGATCATTTTGAGCATAGGGATTCGCTTTTGTGATGTTAAAAGGTCCATCGCATTTCTAACTGACAGAAGACATGGGATCTTCAGGTCGGAAATAAATTGTATTCGATTGGAACTGATATTGCTTTATGCCCTGTTAATCCAATATGTGAGATGCATGTTAAGTTGACTCGCCTCCGTCTAGGTCATACGTGTTTCATTCATAAACCACTCATATTTGTCGAAAATACGCATATATGAAACAGTGTCCAAGTTCCTTTTACTGTTTAGCATTATTTAATTGAATTTCTAGCTTTTAATTATCATCGTTCTTGGTTTTTTACATTGACTTCTTTAACATCACAAGACCTAGTGGGTGTAAAATATCATCGAAATATTTTCACATTTTTAAGGGCTGTTGGGTTTTTTACTTCTGTATCAACATTTTTATAATTCTCTCTACGTCAGACATTCCTTTTAAGTTCATGTACATTATATAATTTTTTGAAATTTTCAAATTACATGTTTTTAAATTGTGTTCTCATTCATTGTTTGTATCCAATCTCTATAATTTTATCTCAACGCATATATATTTATTTAGAAAATGATTCTTTTCTATTCCTTCAGGGGCTCACCTTCTATAGGTGGGTACGGGTGTCCCAATCCCGAGGTTCCCAGGGATCTTTCCTCCCTTTATGTTTATTCTCCACTACGCCTTTTCTGTCTGTTTGATCCTTCTTTCCCTCGACGACAAGCGAGGGAGCTCTCCATGAGAAGCTGTCGCCGCTCTGTTTGCTTCTTGCTTCTCATGGACAGCCAAAAACCCCACGTGTTGGCCGTGCGTGGCGACCCATTTGACGGGTGGTGCACTGTGGTCCCCGGTGTATCAATCGGCCGGTACCTAACCACATGAGTGATTAGTCTGCTAGGGATCAAGCGGAGGGGTTACTCCTTGGGCTTGGCGTTAAGGGTGGTCACTGTCCCCAGGGGTAACTCCCAGCGTATAGGTTCCAGTTAGTATTATGGAAAGTGCTGAGGCTAGGGAAATCTAGAGCCAGTTACTGCCATCCCTTGTAGGGCTCCGTGGTGGGAGATACCGCTGGACCTGAATTCCTTTTATATCGTATGGGCTCCTCGAAACGTGGTCCCTTCAGTGGGCAACATAAAGTACCAATTTCTTTAAAAACTGTTGAATATTTTGACAAATTTTTTATACTAAGCAGAGTTTCCGAAAACAAAGAATCTTTTGAAACAGTATCTCCGTTCCTTGTGCAAAAGGCTATAAACGCTACAGTCGGCGAGGTTTCATCAATTCGAAAGATGAGATCTGGTGACTTGCTCGTAGAGGTTTCTTCCCGCAAACAAGCACAGCAAATACAAAAACTTAAAACCTTGGCAACTATAAAAGTTTCGGTAACCCCTCACCAATCATTGAATAGCTGTAAAGGCGTCATTACCTGCGGCGAAATATTAAATCTTCCCGTAGAGTTAATTACTTCTGAAATGAAAACTCAAGGTGTTACACACGTCCGTCGAATTTCTATACGACGTGACGGACAACTACTTGAGACGAAGCACCATATAATAACATTTAAAACTCCTAAATTACCGGAGTACGTCTATGCAGGCTATATTAAGTTACCAGTGAGGCCATACATCCCTAACCCACTAAGATGCTTTCAGTGCCAGCGCTTTGGCCACTCTAAACTAAATTGCCGCGGGCCTCTTACTTGTGCCCGCTGTGCACAAAAGGGTCATGATAGCCAACAGTGTACCGCACAAGAGAAGTGCGTAAACTGTGGCGGAGAACATCCCTCATATTCTCGATCTTGTCCTCGCTGGACACTGGAAAAGCAAGTTATGGCAGTAAAAATCAAAGAAAACCTATCTTATCCCGAATCCAGACGTAAAGTTAATGCAGAAACCCCAACTCCTGGTGTCAGTTATGCTTCAGCAGCTAAAAAGACTTTCTGTAAAAATTGTAACTGTGATCACTGCGGAAAATATACCAGAAATGCACCAAATACTGAAAAAACTTCTGATTCTGATACCGAACATTCTCTGCAAGCTAAAGATGATACTCAAAAAACTATTAGAAGAAAATCAAAATCACGTACTTCGTTGACCTTAAACCTTGCAAAACGTGGCCTTACTCAAAAGGATCTAAGAAAGAAACTGAAAAATTCAGCATCAAAAAATTCCGTCGCATTGGGGCTAGCGACGAAAGGCGTTGTCCATAAGGACTTAAAATCCATTTTTGGAGACACGCTTAATAGCCCTGATATTAAGTTACATCCGTCAGAAGATGAATATGAGCTGAGTATGAGTTGCGAGGATCAGGCAACTCCAACAAATGCTACTTCTCTTTCTCCTCACAAACCTCTCTCTTAATGGGTACCTTCCTTTCTTGGAATTGTCGCGGCATTCGTTCCAAACTTCAGGACATTAAGTCATTAATTAACAGATTTCATCCGGTTTGTTTTGGTCTTCAAGAGACCTTCTTGAAGTCAAATTTCCAAATCAAATTACGGGGTTATAATTGTGTCCGTAAAGATGCAGACAGTGGAGCGCATAGTTCTGGAGGGGTCTGAATTTTTACTTCCAATTTATATCCAAGCAATCCTATCACCTTACATACCTCTCTGCAGGCTGTGGCTATACAAGTTCACATAAAAACTTTAGTCACAGTCTGTTGTATTTACTTACCGCCTCATGATGTCATCTGTCAGCAAGATCTTAACTACTTAGTTGACCAGCTTCCTTCACCTTTCATCCTACTTGGTGATTTCAAAGGCCATAGTACTTTGTGGGATTCGAATAGTACAAATTCTCGTGGGCAACAAATAGAACAGTTCATTTCTAATAACTGTCTTTGTTTGCTCAATAATGATGAAATAACATACTTTCATGAACCCACACGCACCTTCCACAGTCTTGACTTGGTCATATGTTCTCCTGAACTACTGCCGTTGCTAACCTTGTCAGTTAGCAACGATTTATATAATAGCGATCACTATCCTATTATTATCTCCCATTCTGATAGCGGTGGAGCGACTTTTTGTCCTCCACGTTTTCTATTCCAGCGGGCAGACTGGACTACGTTTTCGCAGTTATCAGACATCACTGAGACTATGATAAATACTACTGATATTTCGGAAGCAGTTCAAATTGCAGTAGATATTATACTATGTGCCGCAACCTCCACTATTCAAAAGAGTTCACCACGTATAAGAAAATTTCGCCGACCGTGGTGGAATGACGCCTGTCGCGATAGTTACAAACAGCAGAAAAAGTTATGGAACAAGTTTCGAAGGTACCCTACTACAGAGAACCTTGTCGCTTTTAAAAGAGCAAAAGCACTTGCTCGTCGTATACGCCGCCGTAGCCAGGAGGAATCCTGGATTCAATTCATTTCATCTATCACATCCTCTACATCTAGCAAAACTCTATGGAAAAAGGTGAAAGCTGCTAATGGCCTATATCACCAATCTTTCATTCCTGTTCTAAATAGGGATAATGTGAAGTACTATTCCCCATTAGACGTTGCCAACATTTTAGGTCAAGCATTTGCCCAAGTTTCCGCAATTGATTCTTATAGTTCCGAATTTCTGGCAATTAAGAATCGCGCGGAACGGTTGCCTTTGCATTTTAATGACCGAAGCACTCCTACTTATAATTGTGAATTTAGGATGTACGAATTGAAAACGGCACTATCCAATACCCATGATACCAGTCCCGGGCCTGATGGAATTACATACAATATGCTTCGCCATTTGAATGAAAATTCTCTTTCAAATCTGTTACTACTATACAATAGAATTTGGACTGAACAAAAGTACCCTTCACAGTGGCGTGAAGCTATTGTCATTCCAATATTAAAACCTGGTAAAGATTCATCGAACCCTTTGAATTACAGGCCCATCGCTTTGACGAATTGTCTTTGTAAGATCTTTGAGCGCATGGTCAATGCTCGTCTTATGCATGAACTGGAAAAACAAGGATGCATCTCCCCGTTGCAAAGTGGCTTCCGAAGAGTTGGATCTACTTTTGATAACCTCGTTCTATTGGAAACCCAGATACGCAACACATTTGTTAGGAGGAACCACCTTGTATCCGTTTTTTTCGACATTGAGAAAGCATATGACCGTACATGGCGCTATGGTATACTCTCCAGACTTTTTAAACTTGGTTTTAGAGGAAATTTGCCGACTTTTTTATTGAATTTTTTATCACTTCGTACTTTTCGTGTTCGTATTGGTAATGTTTACTCAAATCCTTTTATACAAGCTGAGGGTGTTCCACAGGGCAGTGTCCTCAGTGTTACACTTTTTATACTTCATATCAGTCAGACTTTATCGGTTTTACCATCATCAGTTAATGGAACCCTTTATGTTTATGATTTGCAGCTGTCATGCCAAGGTAGCAATATGAATCTCATAGAGCGGCAGTTACAAAATGCAGTCAATAGGGTGGTAATTTGGTGCAATAACAATGGACACGCAATCTCTCCTGAGAAGAGTAGATGTGTTCACTTCTGTCGGAAGAGGAACCTTCACCCAGATCCAAATATTGCCATTCGAAACATACCTATTCCTGTAGTGGATGAAATTCGGTTTTTGGGAGTGATATTTGATCGAAAGCTTACCTTCCTTCCGCATATTTTACACTTGCGGAAGAAGTGTGAAAAAACATTAAATATATTGAAAGTGCTCTCCAGAACATCTTGGGGCGCCGATCGTACCTCTCTTCTACGAATTTATCAGGCAATAGTTCTCTCGAGAATTGATTACGGGTGTATGGTTTATGGTTCCGCTTGTTTGTCTGTCCTGAAACGGCTGGATACGGTCCATCATTCTGCTTTGCACATTTGCTCTGGTGCGTTTCGCACCTCTCCAATTGAAAGCCTCTATGTTACATGTCATCAGCTACCTCTTTCTTTAAGACGCAAGAAACTGTCTGCCTTATTTCATTTCCGCACAAAATCCGTGCTGAAGCATCCACTGAATGAAATTTCTTTACCAGGTGGTCTTCGTCGCCTTTATAATTCCCGCCCTTATCATATTTTACCATTTTGTGAAAGAGCTAAATTGCTCCTACATGAATTGGACCTTAATGCGGTTCGGGTTAAACCGGTTGATTGTTATTGTTTCCCACCCTGGGATGTCCCACAGTTCCCATTTTTGAACCCTTTCATTGGATTTGACAAATCATTAACTGCTCCTGTTATTTTCCAACAACTCTTTTTATATCATCGGTACTGGTATTCTTCTTTTGTGCCGATTTTTACGGACGGCTCAAAATCGGCTGATTATGTTGTTTGTGGCATTATAATTTTGTCTGATACACTAAGCTACCGACTTCATAGTTGCTGTTCAGTATTCACAACCGAATTGATGGCAATTTTCTGTGCTCTTCAGAAAATTTCATCTTCTCCACAACGTAAATTTATAATCTACACCGATAGCATGAGCGCTTTGGAGACACTTTCACATTTCCATAATCGAATGCACCCTATTGCTATTAAAATTTTGTTTACTTTTCGATTACTACTGAATGATGGTTTCCAAATTCTCTTCTGTTGGGTTCCAAGTCACGTGGGCATTTTGGGGAATGAAAAGGCGGATTCAGCTGCCAAAGACGAAACTGTGTTTTTGAGCATTGGACTTCCATTTTGCGAAATTAGGAAGTATTTTAACAAACATATATTTTCTACTTGGCAAACGATGTGGGATCTTCAGACACATAATAAATTGCATTCCATTAAAAAAGACATTGGTATTTGGCCCGTTATCCCTGTACGGGAGATGGATGTCAAAATGACACGTCTCCGTATAGGACATACTCGTTTCACCCATAAACATCTTATATTTGGTGAAAATGCGCCTACTTGCAACAACTGTCAAGTTCCTCTCACTGTTCATAACATTTTAATTGATTGTCCTGTCCTTAATTCTTATCGTGCCCGTTTTTTCACTTCATCTTTAACACTACAAGACTTGGTGGGTGAAAAATATCACTCAAATATTTTTAAATTCTTAAAGTCTATTGGGTTTTTTACTTGTGTATAAATTTTTTTTATTCTTCTATCAATGTTTAACTTTCCTTTTCAGTTCATATTCATTATCATCATTGTTTCAATCTGTTATGATACAAGGTTTTACATTTTTTCTCTAATCATTATTTCCATTAAACTAATTTGATTTCATCACTCATGCCTTAATTTAACAATGGATTATATTTTCTATCTTTTATAATTTTACCATTTGCTTGGCGCAGTATAGCCAAATATGGCTCTTGCGCCAGTAAACCCCACATAACCAAACCAAACCAACGATTGTTTTCTATATATTTTATAACTTTACCATTTGATTGGCACAGTATAGCCAAACATGGCTCTTGTGCCATAAACCCTACACAACCAACCATTCATTCTTCAAAGCGTATTCCAGAGTCATCGAAAGCAGTATTGTGATTATATTGTCGTCGTTACAGATTGTTCAAAAAATGAGGGACATACTCATTTTGGTATAATTTTCGGTAATATAATAATAGTTTTCCTTCCTCATTTTCCGTCAATAGTACAGAAGCAATGGCTATATTTTATGCTTTGGAACGCATCTCTAGAAGCCAGATTGGAAAATTTTGTATTTGCAGTGTTAGTGTGAGTTTTTTAAAACAACTGAGACACGGTACCTTTCATTAGCATCCCTTTTTTTGATATTTTATACATTCGCCTCTCGCTCGTAAAGATTGGGTGTGACATAATTTTTTATTGGATTCCAAGTCACGTTGGCATTGATGGCAACGAGAAAGCAGATGGTTTGGCTCGATTGGTCTCGATTCCCTTGAACCACTGTATACCATATGAGGGCATCCACCGTTGCGGGCAACAACGCATTCATACTCAGTGGCAGGAATCGTGGAGCTGCCAACTCAATAACAAACTTTACAACATCAAACCTATTCTTAGTACATGACCGACTATAACTATCCGGTACTAATACCGACTATCAAACTCAGTGGATCATATTTAAACATAATATCGTGATTTTAACGCCCCGCGTCTTTAATTCTTTGATACCACCGATATGAATTTGAAAAATTTGTTGGGGGAATCCCCACCCACAGTTGTTTGCTTTTCTTTGTCTTATTAACTTTTTTTAATCAAAAATTTAAATTTTTTAGCTTTTTTTGTGTGTTTGAGATGTGTTTTTCTTAATTTTAGATCCCATTAATAATTTTATAATATTATCCTTTTTATTCCTTTCACTTCGTTGTTGATCATTTGTTTTATCTTTCATCGTTGAGCATATGTTTAAGAATTTTACATACGAGATTTTATGGTTATATTCAGATGTGTGGCGCAGCTTAGCCAGGTGTGGTTCTTGTGCCAAAGTAAAGTGGGTATGTGTGTGTATTTTACAAGCCAGACTGTTTAATTTAGCCTACAACAGTTGGTTCATATATACCTTGGTGATCGAAAGAGTGTACCAAGGAACGATTTTCATATAGCTATTTTAAAAGATAAAACTTGATCTAGCCTTTATTCTTAGGAAATAACGTATCTCATATTTATTTTCATACATATATATTGTCAAATAATTTACACTTTCATATCCTTACA
>JAOUZG010052733.1:0-17149 GCA_026289955.1 Argiope argentata
ATGTGATGGTTTAAAAAAAGAACATATCAAAATATTCTAAAAATAGTACTGTTTCATAACATTTCAGGGTGCTTCATCTCTATACTATGATTGCAAAAGTCCCTGTTACTTTGATGATAATTATAGAGTTTTTAACTGCCCCCGGAATCACAATCTTCTATTTTACACAGATGTTTTATTAAGAGTGATTAATATGCATAAATTCTAAGAGAAAGTATGTTACTAAAGATTATAAAACTTTAATGTATTAATATTTATTTGAATTTTACAAACAGGAAACAAATCAAGGTACATAAAAGTAAAATAAATATGATATGACCTAAAACCTAGTTTTTAAAAAATATTGACGCAATGTAACATGATAGACAGTTTCGCTGATATTATCTTTAAGAAATTTGAATAATAACTGCAAAAGTTCGTATTTTCAGGAATTTCCTAGTCCGAAGAAAGAGAGAGAAAAAAAATTAAATCAAATCTTTTTGATTCACCAGCATTTTACACTTCGTAAACAAAATCAAGTAAGAATATCGAAATTTTCATAATACAGTCGTTTCTCTAATGGTGGTATTCATTCTGAATTGTTGTTAATAGTTGTTATAAACAATTTAGAAATACGTAATCTTTTTAACTACTCAACTTTCAGGAAAATTGACAAAGAGAATTTATGTAAGTTAAAAATTATGTTAACTTTAAATTAAAGTACCTTTTAACTTGAAAATTGGATTTTTATTAGATTATAAGTTCTTAAGGATTTAGTCACATATTTTTTATTCCTATATATATTATTAAAAATATAATATTCATTTTTTATCGGGGGGGGGGGTTCTTATTATATTCTGTATTACAATACACAACATTTTTTGAATGTGAAATATTTTCTGACATCTTATATTATTGTAAATCAAATATAATCTTACACAGCAAATGCATATATATTTTCATAATTAATGGCGAAAAAAACAAACCTAAATTATTCGTAAAACTAAGAGTAAATAAACGTTTCTGGATAACACGCTACCGTTTTTTATAGAATTAGCCTTAGGAAAACAAAACTGGAATTAAGCAAATAGAGGAAGATTATTTTTCTTTGACAATTATATTTGTTTTATTTCATAAATTAGAAAAAGTAGTATACAAAAATACTATAAAATTGAAGCACAAAAATACGAATAAATATAGATAAAACCAATCTGAAAAGATGTGTTCACTGAAATCAAATTTATTAACGCTATGATAATTGGAAATAAAATTGTGATTTTAACAAATTTCTTCAAGATTCTTTTTTTTTTGAAGTTTTTCAATCTTTTTACTCAAGCAGCTTAATTTTAAAGAAGATAAATAAAACCGCTTAAATCTTAAAGTACAAACCGAAGACCTGCCATGTAGAAATAAATTGCCTTAAATACCCTTAAAATATTAAAATCGAAGTCTACAAACAAAAAGCATTCAGCAGCAGTATAATTATTTAAGGCTTGATACTACAGTAATGTTAGCATAATATACATAATATTATTTGACAGATGATACTAAAGTTGCCTACATTCACCATTTTTTTATGTAAAAAATATCAGATAGAAGTTATTGATATAATTTATTATTTTTATTGTTTGGTGAATCCAGCCATAACGAGCAATTAATTATATACTATAAATATTAATAACAATGCTCGACTCCAAGTAGCAATTCTGTCTGTACGTACAGCAGTTTTACAAAATATGAAAATAGAATTACATTTATAAGGCAATAAACGTAAATTCAAATATTCAACATGAAAAAGAGATACAAGATAAAAGCATCCCCCCCCAAATATTTTAAAAAAGGAATTCTTCCATCTTAAATTTCTTATTATCGTGTAAGAACATTTTTATTTTTAGACATTGTTTGTCTTAGTCAATTTCAATCAAGAGACTATTAAACTACGCATTAGTCGATGTGACGAGAATAGGTTAATGACGGATATTCTCTCCAAGTTGTAACTTTCTATTGGTGATAAGTTGCCAAATGTGACAACCATCTTTACCAATTTTTTAAAAACCCGAAAATGGAAAATTAATGCACCAAAGGTGATAAATCACTAATTTTCTGCCCATTCATTTGGTGGCTTCAAAATCCTCAAACCTCAACATCATGTTCTTACATGATAAAAACATTTTAACAACAAAATAAAATGTAACATATTACCATTTACTTAATTTTTAATTGCAAACTAACTATCAATTTTTAAATGATTTTTTGCTGATAAATTGGCAAATTTGACAATCTTCTACATTATTTTCTAAAAATCCTAAAAATGAAAAATTAATGCATCAAAAGCGATAAATTGTTGATTTGTTGCTTACATATTTTAAGGCTTCAAAAATCTCAAACCAAAACCACATCATGTTCTGACATGATAATAATTCTTCTTCACTACATAATGGAGCACCGCTTATAGTAAGAATGTGTGATGGATGGTTTCTAAGGAAAACTCTTATGGTGAAAAATTATCCCATCAATTCTTAGTGATTTAATAGATATTTCCTTTTTTCTGAATACTTCTAAATCCAAAGATTTTAATACAAATATTAAGAGATTTAAGGAATTATAGCACCTCTATATCAAATGCAACTTCGTGATCTCACAGATGGAAAACATAACTATAAAAATCAAAGCTATCAAAATAACAATCAAAAGAAAAGCCCCAAATCCTCTTTCTTTTTCTTTTATATCCTGTTTAATTATACCAGAAATATTATCAAATCCAAAATGGGGCTTCAAATTCTTTCTGTTATCTTACTTGCAGTAATATCAAAAATAAGATGCAGATAAAAATCAAATTTTTATAATCATCCGATTACTCCTTTTCATTGTAAAGCCTTCTTCTTGAGTACAGCAGATCACTTCGTTACCACTGAACGTAGCAGTATCGACAGGATTTTTTGTGGCCGACTGTGGACTGTAGCAATGTCCATCCTTACATTGACCGAATCTGTGAAACTGATATTCCCTTCGAGATAATTGGCCCCAAAGTGGTCAATTACTGACCTCCACCTACTCTACAAGCTTCCAAACAGTTGGCAGAAAACTGACATCATGTCCATCAGAGTCCCAAGATTACCTGGTACCATCAGTACTGAACTCAAGTCATTATTTTTAACTTGCAGATGTTTTCTATATTTGGAGATTTCTGCGCATTCCTTTAAATAGTGGTAAACAGTACCGATTCCTCCACAAAAGCACTTATTTTCTTGCATTCTTCCAAATTCATTGTAAAGCCTATCTAATATTAGGAAATAATTACTTTTTCTGACAGAGTATGCGTTTGTTAAAAAAAAGGATACAACAAAATATTAGAGGAATCTAGTAATCAAATAACATATTAATTACATTTTAGTCTTTCTACTTTAGAAAAAATTGGCAAATGAGCATATTCCACAAAGTTATTTAAATTTATTCAGTCATGAAATTTCTTGAGAAATTTCGTCAAAATTAAGAGAAGAACCTCTTAATTTTGAACCATATTCAGATAGTGAATATGTAACTGATTCTTTTCATAGCTTTCCTGCATCAAATATATGCCCGTGATAGGAATTATTTTCAACATTATATATAACTTAATGTTACCATCGGCTGCGTATGCACGGAAAAGCACACAATTAACCTAAAAACAATTTATTTACAGTGTGTACCCGAAATAAAGAAAAACGGCTAATAAAGTCCGTATTTCTTAAAAATCAAGTCAAATCTGTTTTATTTATCGATCGAGATTTAGAAAGCTACAACATAATTATACACATGATTTTTAAGCACTTAATTAAAATGAAAATATAATTGTCAACAATTACAACACAATGCACATGCATGAATTTTCCACGCCAATTTTGGAAACGAGAATGCTTCAATTTTGTACGCAATACAGATTTGAAAATTTTTATTCCCTTTATTTTGTTTCAATTTAATTCAAAAGTACTTCAGAATTAATCTGGAAAAATTAATTAATTAACAATGTTTGATTTTAAATGCATGAAACACTAGGAAAATAAACAGAAACGCTAGAAATAATCGGATTAAAACGTGTTAAGTCTAACTGCATTAGCGTGACTCTCACTGAAATCTTTTTCGTTATGCGTTGGGGAGATGAAGATTTTTGATGGGAAAGTTAGTTTTTAATTAATGAAAAATAACCTCTGAATTAACAGGAATAAATATTAGCCTATGTTCTTCTCTAGACTACAATCTATCTCTGAGCTAAATTCCGTCAAATTTCGTTCAGCTGATCTGGAGTGATTGAATGACATCATCCATCCATCCAAACTTTATTCTCATATTTATAATAGCAATATTTATAACCGAACCTGACTCGAAATTGTTTTGTATTACCCCAAAAATGAAATCCTTTTCCTTTCACTTGAATAATTGTTGCGACATAAATTATAAATATTTTATTTAAAAGTAACTCACGAGTAGTTTAACTTTTATAAATATTATTTTGTTAACAGTTGTTAATTCAGACTGGCAACAGAAGTTATGTAATTGAATTTTTGAGTTTGTTGTTTCTAAAGATACTAAAAGGCCGAATAAAAATGAGCCAATGTTAATTTGGTAATATTAATTATAATGTAGTAAGAATTCGTTTAATATTAAGTTTCTTAATGTTCCATTTTTGTTAAATGACAAATGCTACATAATAATCGATGTAATAAAAACTGGTATTGAATTGAAAAGAACAAAAAAATATACATAATTCTTAGTTTCTTTTAAAAACCATTTATTAATTCAACTATGTAATTAATTTTTTAATTGGCAGATTGTGAAAAGTTATAGCAAAAACCGATGGGGAGTACATAGTAAGTGGGATAAGTACAATATTTTAATAAGTTTTTAGTTAATGTTGTTAAGATTACAATTTAAGAAAAGGTTATTTATCTTTAAATTTATAAAACCTTAACTGTTAAGGCCATAAATAAGCTACAATTAATATCATTCTTTTTATAAGAGCTCTAATAATTAATCTGATAGCAGGTAATTATTAGATTATTATCAGATAATCAGATTAGAGCAGATTATTATCAGATAATTAGATTAGATTAGATTATTAACTCTAATCTGATAATTTTTTCGCACGTCACAAGATTATAATGTTCAGATGTTGATATTAATTTATTAAACAACTTTTGCAATATCGAGCTTCGTTTTCTTTTACTAATAAGCATAAAAATTCCATTCGCATTTACTAATTAATGAATTAAAGGCATAATAATTATTAACATAGACATAAAGTATTTATTTACTTAAGAACAAAAGTCAATAATCCATGTTGGATAATATATCCTCTAATAAATAATAAACATCACATAATAGTTCAAAAACGGCAATTAATGAAGATTTTTTTCTTCACCCGAACATTTGATTAGATAAGCATGAGTTTAGATTGTTAGAATTTAAAGTTAAGAAAAAAGTTATAAAGCTTTAATTTTATAAAATTATTACTGTTTAGGCCACAAATAAATTACAATTAATTTCATTCCTTTTCATTTACAAGAGCTCATTTAAATAAAGAATCTCAAATCCTCTAGAATAAAACAAAATATATCCAGTTACAATAAATCCTCTGAATTAGCGAATTTTCTTTAAAAGTTAAAAATGTTTATTTCGAAGTACTTTGAAAGTATATTCGTTTAGATGTATTTGAAATCATATTTGTCTTAATTAATATCTGAAATAAAATTTTATCAATAGTTTAATTATTTTAATTAAACTATAGAATATAATTTGTTGATTTTAGCTCACACTAATATTTTTTGGGGGTCATAAAATCCTGTTGTGATGTTAATATTAATTCTTTAAACAACTTTTGCTAAATCAAACTTTGTTTTCTTTTACTATTAAACATTAAAAAATTGTATATATATTTACTAACTAGCCACCTTTGGCGACCAGCCGGTTCGACAGTATTAATGCTCGCTAAAGTTTGCTCGCTAATATTTTATGTAGCTGTGTCTCATAACAGGTTTTTCACCAAAATATTTTTAAGCCAACAAATTTTGATTATCATATCATTCATTTATAGTATTATTTATTATTATTTTCTTCAGATGATCTGTTCACTCTACTACTCATCTTTCTCTTTCTATTCGAACAATGATTGTCCCGGAATTGATATTTTACTTAAATGGTGGAGGGAAAGATCTAAAATTCTGTTTTTATGGAATGAGATTCAAATTTTCATAAATAACACACTAAACAAATAAAGACACAATTGGTTTTCAAGAAATACAAAAGCTTAAAAACAGCTTGGAAAATGCTTCACACAGACGAAATAATGGTGACACACACACCCTTCTTTTCTTTTCTATCCTTTTTTTCTTCACTACTTTTCTTTCTATAAACCCTTTTTTCCCTTTGTTATTACTTTTTTTCTTCCCTGCCCAGACTTTATTTTGAGCAGGCATAGATGAAATATTCATACCGACTAATAATAAGAGCAACTATTTTCTTAAACATCACGTTATCTATGAATGGAAACCAACTGACTTCGCGTATTTCTTTCTAAACACATCATGATTTATTACTTCCTGCTATCTAACTCAGTTGGTGTGGGGGAAGGAGATGAAGATTTTCGGCGGGAAAGTAAGAAAAGTGTCGTTTTAACTATTTTCCACTCAGTTTTTTTTTAATTTTTTCTCTCCATAAGAACCATCCTCGAGTCTTAACGAAAATATTTTTAAAAAAATTAGCCGAATGGGTCAAGCCGTTCTCCAATTTTGCACTTAGCAACGCATAATATAGATTAATGAATTAAAGGCATAATTATTATTAAGGTAAACATAAAATATTTATTTACTTAGAAACAAAGGTCAGTAATCCATATTGGATAATATACCCGCTAATAAATAATAAAGAGCATATAACAGTTCGAAAATGACAATTAATGATGATTTTTTTCTTCTTCCACAAATGGTAACACACCCATTGAAGGCTGACAAAAGCGAGTTAACGAACTTAGCCATTACTAGTGTTTACAAGGTCGTTTGCTAAAACATTAAATAACCACATACGCACGTGTCACGCCTCTTTTTCAATGATTTTTAAAGAATACCGAATGCATAACCTTCGTAATCATAAGAATTTGACATAATCCGCGGAGTATATATACTTCCGATTTTTCCGTTTCAAATCGTTAGATTCACTCTAAGCCAAGCCTAGCAACTCAACATGTTCTCTAAGGTAAGGTAGTTTGATTACTTGTTTTACTATATATGTTTGAAAATTAAATTTGTAATAGAATGATTAGCTGAAATTATAGGAAAATTGGAATTAAATGGGGGATATATTTATTCTATTTCTTCAAAAATTGAAGGAATTTATTTTGATATATGTATCTTATAATAACATCAATACTGCGAAATTGATAGAAATTTTCTGATGTATGTGGTGGATTTTCATTTGGAGATTTTTTGGTTTTCCAATGTTTACTTTCGATTATGGGTATACGAAAATATACAAAAAGCTAAGGATACAAATAAAATATTGCACGAGAATTTTCTTTAAGTATACGATATCTAGACCTGTCTATCTTTAGTTTCTATAACGTTGTAAAAGTCGATGTTTCTGTCCAAAGCTCAAAAAATTATTCAGTTAAAAAAATTTTACCCGTCAATAATTCCATCTGAGGCCTAATAATTTAATTTACAATGAAAATTCTATAAACGGCTCTTAATCTTAAAATGAAACAAATGATTTTAATTCCAAAAATTTTGAATATAATTTAACAGTAAATTCAAGAAATTGAACTAAAAATGCTTCACAAATAAATTTTCATTGGTAACTATACTAAAAAGTATGATAATTTTGTGTTATATCTCCCTACATTAAAGTATTTAAATTATAATTCATAGCTATAAAATATGAAGTTTCAAAATCACTTATATTTTTAAAATTGATAGTTAAGTGCAACAAATACAGAATAAAAGGTTAATTAATTTCCTTATTTTTTTATTAATTAATGATTTTTTTTATAATAAACCTATGTAAAGGTTGTTTCGGTTTAAGATAAAAAAATATTTGTGTTTAGAATATTTTTACTATTTAATAGTTTGTCATAAAATTCTATAAATTAACTTAAATTTCATATTTTATAGATTGCTAACGATTTTAAAATTAATGAAACAGTTTCGTTTTAAAACGCTATTGTTAAATCTAGTATATAATTAAGTTCAGTAAAGTCAATAAAATAATTTTAATAACCACATGCTCATTCGAATATTAAAAAGCATAATTTACTTAGTTTCAACTTTCTTCTTCCATTTATAAATAATAATTGTAAAATTTGTTACATAACAAAATATAATTTTTGCAGAACTCATCGTTAGATGGCGCCACAAGCACAGAAATTTAAACAATCATTAAAAGGACAAATAAATTCTAAAAAAAGCATTAAAATAATGTATCGCTACCAGAAACCTCAAATAAAAAAGTGATGTTCCTTGCATGTTGAGTGTGTATTAAAGAATAACAGCCATAAAAAAAGAAGTTAAAAATATTTAAATTATCAAGATATTATTTTGAGAGAATCCAAAAATAGGATAAGAAATTACAGAATTTTTATCAGATTCAAAACTTAATTAATAGGTTTACTGTAATCTAAGTAAATTAACTAAATCTAATTATCTGTTATATAATACATTATATTTGATAATCAATTTTGATAATATTTTAAAACCGAAACTCTTTTCCAAATTCTGTCTGGTGATTTTATTTGTATGCTTAATCTCCATTTCCACTCTCTTCTGTTTATTTTTTTAAAAAACATTTTCAATAATGCATTTGATTTCTATAAATGATTCAAATAAATTTAAATCTAACTTAATAAAATTACAATACAATCGTTATTATTTTATTCTGCGCTCTCTAGACTTTATATGATAATATAATTTTTATCTTTCTTTCTAATATTTATATTTTTTCCTGGAAAATTCATGATTTAGAATTCAAAATTTTAAATTCATCACTGAATAGACTATTTTTATATTCTTCATGCATTATTAGTATTATATTTTTTCAAACTTTTCAGTTTTTCTATTTAACTTCTCCGTATTTATATTTTTACTATTTCTGATTGGTTACTGTTGTTGTTACTTATAGCACTTGCCATGGACAAGCTCCGCTGATACATCAGCAGAATTTAAGCCGGAAATATACGTCTCTTGTTTTACAAGTAGCGCCATCTAGGGCCAAGAGTACGACTTAGCTACACACACGTCACAACCCTTTTTAGGGGGCGGAATACATTCACGCAAATCATTCATTCATCTCAGATCGTAATTTAGACCTGGAACAGGGAACGATCACCCCTGGCCCAGTACCCCCAGTGATATTACTCTCGATATGGAGGACTTTGCGACCACGAACAGATTTAACGAGCGCCAGTCGCCATTACACTCGGGGAATGTTTTGGTCGGTGAGCTTCGAACCCGTAACCTAAGGAGTACTAGTCCAACGCTCTACCAACCAGGCCATCCCGGCCCTGATTGGTTACTGGATAGGATGATTGTAATGGTGCTCAATAAGAAAAATCACTGAGTTCTCCTTTTAATTAATTGCTTGTATTCTACAAAGTTTCTGAAATTGTCAATGCTAATTCTCTAAATTTAAAATTCTTAATTTTCCAGATCATTATCTTCTGCGCTGCCCTAGCAGCTGCCCAAGCTTCTCTCCTGGCTGCTCCTTTAGTTAACACAGGGATCAGCGTCGAATCCAGACAGCAAGACGTAAGTTTATGAATTTTTAATTATTTCAAAATTATGACTTTCGAACTTGATAATTCTAATTTTATAACACATTTAAATTCTCATTGATTTTTTTTTCTTATAAAAGTTAATAAAATTTGTTTTTCTTTCATTCATAATGCAATAAAATTATGTTTGATTCATATAATATATATATATGGCAGATAAATATTCAAAAATTATAAATGTTATTTAAATATTTAAGCATTTTTTAATCAAAGATGGGGACAAAAATGCATTTGATTAAGACAAAAATATTTTAAAAGTCTTCCTGCTAAATGCACCTCTGATTAAAATGGCAAAAAAAGTTTTTTTCTGCTCTGCATAAAAATTTTTAAAGTAGTGACTCGGCAAGTAAAAATTGATATTGTTACGTTTTTAGCGTAGCGGGTTAAGATTGAATGGACTTTACTTGAGGACAGCACAAAAAAATTTATTTACAGCTATTTACAGGATGATTTGATAAAGTAAAACTTCAGATAAACACAATCCAGCAGTCAACAGCCACTTACAGCGTAAATGCAAGCCTTACGCACAATAAACACAAACTGCAAAACAGCCATAGTATAGCACAGCAACAGTAAATCACAGTAATCTCAATAACACAACGTTAACAGCAAACGTAAACACAGCTCAGTAATAAAAAGCGATAATCCGCTAGTCCAGAGAAACGCTTCCCTTCTGAGAGGAACTGCCAATTTGCGGCAGCCCGTACCTTATATAGCCGAGCGAGGGAGATGCGAAGCTTCGGAATTTACCACGAGCGATCCAACAGCTACCAGAATATTCCTTTTAAGCCAGCTACCAGAATATCCCCAAGCTCTTCGACGCCGTCGCCAATCGCTTCTCCTTCGGGGATTTTCAGCAGCGTTCGCCCGCATGTAACAATATAATAATTTCTTTTACTCTTTAAAATGATGTATTTTGTAAATAATTCTTAAGTTAAATAAAATATCTCGTCTATTTCTAAATATAATATTTTCAACAATATATAATATTTTATTCCAGGCTTTTGGTAACTATGCTTACACCTATGACATCAAAGATGGAGCAACTGGATCCATCAACTCCAAGGCTGAAGTAGGAAAAGCTGTTGCCTTGGCTGGTCCAGTTAACTCTGCTCCTTTGGCCTATGCCGCCCCGGCAATCGCCACTCCCTTGGCCTACGCCGCCCCAGCAGTTGTTGCTCCAGTAGCTTACGGAGGTGTTCTCGGACACCCTGGTGTGGTTGGTCTTGGATATGGAGTTGGATTGGGACATGGATATGGAGTCGGTCTCGGACACGGATATGGAGCAGGCATCTATGGAGCTGGACTCGGTAAAGTTCTGCTGTAAAGTGACACCCTCAGATTCATATGGACTTTTTCTTCCATCGTGAAAGCTCACAATTTGCTACTTATTTTAACAATTGTAATTATAAAATTGTAAAATAAAATTTATGTACGTTTTCCTAAATTATGTGTTTTTATCTTTTGTCACATTTACTTTAGTATCAAAATGAAAATTATATTTTATGAAACCAAATTAGAAAAAAAATATGAAGTTTAATACAAAAAATTCAGAAATAAAGAGATGATGAATCTGCCCTGAAGACTCTCATGGTCAATACAGGCATGGCTTCAAACAAGGAATTTTTTTTCTCAGTGGGATCGGACTTTCGTTCAAAAACTGTCACCTCTCGTGACCCGAAAATCTCCAGAAATTGTGGTTTTAGAGATAAACCAGTACCACAAAAATAAAAGACAATAAATTATACTTCCAATGCCAAGCAAAACCCTAATAGAACAAACAAGGATTTGACCCCTATTGTTTTTAACCGTTAAGGAAGCAGTTAATTTAATATCTTTATCTGAATTAATCCTCACAAATAAGACTAGATGAATACAGTAACTGATTTGATTTCAGTTTCAAATTTACTAGAGTAGTCGTTCTTTTGAATTCCTAATTTACCAATGCAATTCCATGCAAATTGTATTCAGGTTTGTTAGAATAAAATAAAAGCCTTGAATTCATTTTAAACCTTTTTTCGTAGATAAATTAGAATCAAAAATTGAAACTATATGACATTTTCTTTTATTTATTACTATTATTTTTTATTTTTAAGGGGTTTTTTTCTAACAAAATTTTTTTAAAGGTCTGTGCCTTCAATATATTTTTTAAAGTTTAAAATGAAAATAAATTAACAATAGTTACTTAATGTATGCAATAAAAATTATTGATTAATCAATTGAAGGTACTCAAGCACTTCTATAGCTCTTAAGTAACAAACATAAGTTTACAAACTTCTATTCTCACTTCTTTTCTTTCCTCAGTTCTCTTAGAATGTAGTTCTAAACATTAAAAAAAATAACAAGAATTGTTGGAAACATATGATTATATAAAATTTATGTAACATATAAAAAATTTAGTGAGTACATTGCTCCTTATTATCTGGATCAAGTACGAATCAGAATAAAACATTGGTAGTCATCATGAAGTTTATTTTGTAATTTCAAATACTACAGAAGAGAATTAATAAGTAATAAAAGCTAAAGGCGAATTTTTTTGAAGATTTTTTTAATTATAAATACGTTAAATACAAAGAATATTTGTTAAATACCAAGAAGAAGTAATAACTTTCTTCCTACATGTGCGCAAAATGAGCTTTAGACGGTACCTTAGGTGCAGTACATTTTCATTTCTCAACTTATTGACTGTAAAATCAATGTGAACTGTAAATGATTATTTACAAAATCAATGATAACTTTGCTAAAAAGATTGTATTATTTCAAAATCACAGAAAACTGTCTCATTAAAAAACTTTTCTCAACAAATTCCTGAAGGTTACAAAAATTCCCCATAAAAACTTGTTTCCCAATAAAAGTATTCAATTTTCAACGAAGTCCACCAGATTAAAAGAATAAAAATGTAAATAAAAGAGATGGTCTACTAAAAATGGAGTTAAAACAGTTTTTAAAATATAGCTTATTACTGGATTAAAAGAAATTAGGAATGTGATATAAATTTTAAATTTTAGAGCTTTTGTTTCACGTACTCATTACCAGATGGCGCTACTGAAATAAACCAAAACTTAATTACAAGATCTTTTGAATGCATTAAAAAGTATATTCTGAGATAATTGAAAACCTTTAAAATTTCAGGACATGAGTGAAATGCTGATTACTAAATACATACAGTTTTATAAACATAAAATAAGATAAAATAAATCATTGTGCTCAAATACCACTAGCGTCAGTGAACTCATTTGTTAGTGAACATAATCATTAGCTAATTTATCGGAATTTATTTACATATTCATGCATGTTAAGAGGTTATAAAAAATTAAAAATGCATGTATGCCTAGGACAACACATACTTTTTTGTTATTATTGTTATTTATTTAATCTTTAATAGTCATCCTCGCCTGTGAATTTTTATTCAGCATTTTTAAAAATTGTTTCCACTCAATGCACACAAAAATTTTTAGTTGGAATAACTCGATAAGAATTTATTAAATTAATTGAAAAGCATTATCTTTCTTCAACAAATTCGGAACAAATTAATCCTTAAATTTTCTGTTTTGTGTCAGGAAAACCCTTGAATTTCCTGACACAAAAAAAACTATAAATAGATTTAATTCTATTTGTTTTATCACTTCAATGCAAGTCGTTTTAAATTTTGCAGAGAATAATTTTTCAAAAACTTTTTCTATCTCACCTCATTTTTTGCATTCTCAGATAATATTTCATTTATTTCATATTTTGATATATTTTAAAAAGTTGTTTTGATGCTCTTTAAAAAATAAAAAAAATGAAGTTTTCATGTCATATAAACTATTTATATTCGATTCACTAACTAAGGAAAGTTTAAGTATATAAAAAGTATACCTCAAAACTGACTATTTCTTTGTTCTGCTACACAGGTAACAATCTTTCAAGAATAGTTATTTTGCCTTATTTTTGGTACTAAGATCGCGATTTCTTGTATTTGTGCAAGGCCATTAACTGGATTCAGGAAACGTATTAATTCTATACCGAGTTTCATTTAATACTTAATTTACAAATTAGCGGCAGATAAGGAACATAAATTTTACCCTGTAGCTAATTTATAAATATAGAATATATGATTCGTTATAAGTTGGTTTAGCATATTAATCAGTGGCTTTTCTATTTCAAATCTTTATTTCTATAGAAGAAAAAGAGTTGCTCAATCAAAATATTCATAAGCGGAAATTATTTGGATAATATTAAGTTAAATATTAAAGTTTGATACTATTAAGATATTTTACCTTCAGAAAGTTATTTAAAGGTTTCAAGTTACTTTTTTCAATATATTTATTAAATGCTATGATATCACTTACATAGCAAAAACTAAGATATACAATAAGTTTGTCAAAAATCATCGCGCTGTAATAAATATTTTCTATCAAGAATTTAATAAAATGCTATAAAAATGTTTAGAACGTAATAAAAAAATTGTGTTAATTTGATAGACGTCTCAGAATTAATGTCTGAAAAAGGCAGTTTCCTGAAGAACTGCAAAGCATGATAACCAATATTCTTTGATATTGTCAGGTTTTGAAAACCTATTCATTTATTGTATTTATCTTTATGTTTACAGGGATATTTTGGCTCTCATCAATGTTTATAACAATTCAAAATTATGACATCTTTTGTCTGTATCAAAATGGAGGTTTATTTAATTAATATAAACTAAAATATTTTTCAAATCGCACACGAACGAAAAAAAGTTTCCTCATCTTACAAAAAAAAGTAGGAAATTTTATCCTTCTGGATAGTTGCATTACTGAGATGTAATTTACACTAACTAATATGAATAAATATCAGCCTTCTAGCTAGTTGTATTACAGAGGTGTATCTTTCATTAACTAATACGAATAAATTTCAACATTTTAACTAGTTGCAATACTGAAGTATATCTTTCACTAACTAATACTAATAAATTTCTTTCTTCTAGCTAGTTGCATTACTGAGATGTAATTTACACTAACTAATATGAATAAATATCAGCCTTCTAGCTAGTTGTATTACTGAGGTGTATTTTTCACTAACTAATACTGATAAATTTCACATTTCAGGTAGTTGCAATATTGAGACGTATTTTCTACTAATATGAATAAATATCAGCCTTCTAGTTAGTTGCATTACTGAGATGTAATTTACACTAACTAATATGAATAAATTTCAACCTTCAGCTTGTTGTTTTACTGAGGTGTTTCTTTAATTAACTAATTTGAATTTATTTCTTTACCTAGGGAGGGGATTCTAGAAGACCTGAAATGTGAATATTTGATGAAATCTTATAGTTGAACCCCTTGGCAATTGCAAAACTCTTCACTTCCACCCGTATAATTGGTTTAATGAAAAATAAAAATTAACTTATGTTGAATAAAAACAAAATATAACTAAAACATATTCAATAAAATATTTCCAATAAAATATTCATAATTTTTTTAAATTTCATTAAATTACTTATTTGTTGGCTCATCCTTCATTTTAAAATTTTGCTTCTTCTTGCATTTACGACAGTCTTTACTTTCAGTTAAAATTATAAGCACATTTTTTCCGACTTGCAAATAATAAACTGTCGAATTTTTTTTGTTCGTTTCAACAGTTAATCCTGCAAATCCTTAAAATAAAAAAGGAAAATGTACGATAGCAAATTTCAAGTTATATTCTGAGAACATTATTATTTTTAAATAATCATTATTTGTCTTAATTAATTTAAAACATTAACCAGTTTAAACCGGTTTGATACAATAGCGAGACTTCTCTATCGGTCTCTTTCCATATAAATGGAGATTACCACGCCCTGTGCAAGAGGATGAAAATTGTTGACCTAAACAAAATACCTTTAAAAAGGTCCCTGTATTTTCCTTTCCTCTTACGCGTTTGTCATGGTAACCCCCATCGAAATCTGGTTTATAAGTTCTATAAAAAATAAAAATATTCTCCCTATCAAAATTTTACGGCATTAAAATCCAGGGATAGTGTTATCCCGCCCTTCTTCTATATATATATATATATATATATGGTTAAATCAAATCAAAGTTTCCAAAAAGCACCAGCGTCCAAAGAAGCATATGTATAAGCATATAAAGCAATACTGTAAAAGAGATCAAGGTTTAAAAAATGCATATGCTTTCAATTGAAACATACATAATAATAAAGCAATATTGAGAAGTGCAGATAAAAAATACATGCGATTAAAAGATGTTGATAAATAGTGCCATTTAGACTTTATTCATTGCTTATGCGATTTCGAGCTTCAATTATTCGTTGCCTTCAATTATTTAACCCCCCTAATAAAAACTTCATGTTCTCACATGATAATAAAAAATAAACTCTTATAATTTTTTTGAACACATTTCTGTGACCATTTCCTGACAGAAGCAGACCTAACCAGTCGTCTCCAGTTTTTATCGTCAGTCATGATTTTCAAGGTTGCTCAGAAGTAATTGCAGCATGTGGCTGAGAGGCGACGCCCAATAATTTTATTGAACATATCTCTTGTTTTGGTTTTATTCTTGACTATCTAATTGTTCGTAGATAATCAAGAACCTCAAAAGCTATCTTTACCTTACTTTACAACTCAATTAAATAACTTGATCTGTTTATCCTTTTGGTTCTTTCGTTGCCAAACCAAACACACCCTTATTATGAATAATACTGCACTAGAAAATTATTATTAATTGCTATAATTATACTAACAATTAAATTTTATTTGTTTAGAGGCATTGAGATCTCATTGACATTAATTTGTGGAAAGACAAAGCTTACAATGTGAAATATTTTTTAACCTAGAAATGTTTAGCATAGAAGATAAACTGAAATAAAAATGCATTGTGCATATATGTAAAAAAATCTGAATTTTTTCCTTAAAGCATTATTAGCAAAATCTCCACTGCTGTAATTCTTAAAACAGTGAACAAAATCTGCTTTCACCAGTGCTAATTTTTGATTAGCTTCATAAGAAATTTTATTACTCAGATTATTCATTGTTAATGCACAGTTATGAGAATTAATTAACATGTTTGAAGTCCAACACATAAATCCGTTGAGATGGATAATCCACTGACAAACGAAATCTTGAATTAGTATTGTAAAATTGAATATAAATGAATTCTTCTTGTTAACAGTTTAACTCTGTAGTTGGAACTTGACGGGTCTGTTTCATTTATACATTCCTTTCTAAGAGTGTTCATAATAATGTGTTTAAAACCGTTTAAATTTTTTGAATAAATGTTGAACTAGAATCAAGGGGAAAAGGCCTTCCAAAACTTTCTCGCACACCCTCTAATAAGCTTGTCATGCCAGAGATGGCGCTGGTATACAATAGTCATTATTAAAATTATTGGTAGATATCCTTTCTGCATGAATTTA
>JAOUZG010052733.1:38818-51502 GCA_026289955.1 Argiope argentata
TATATGAAATGAGTCGGAACTTTCAATTTCTCTTTGAAGTCAGGAACCATTTTATAAAACCAAAATATCAATACAAATTATACTCTTAGAAAAGAATGTTAAAATTTTAACACGATAAAAAATATATAGAAAAAATCTTTGTGAGAGCTTTAAAATTGGAAAGTTAAATTGAGTTAATTCAAAATATCTGAAATTTTGTGAGCAAAGAACATTTTCAATTGACTTACAACAGAAACGAAAGAAAATTAATTCGTTATTATTCAGTGATATTTAAAATTTTATGGAGCGAAGAAAACCCATGAGAAAAACATCTAACGAATTCGAAAGTACATTATAACTCATTTAGAAAAAAATCTATAAAGAAATAAGAACACAATAACTTCTTGTAAATTTTTATATGGAGACATTTTATTTCTTTCAATTTCTTCAAAATACAAAAATACAAATCTTTGGTAGAATCAATAAAATGGTAAAAAATCAAACAAGGCATTATAATAATACTTTATAAATTGAATATTTAGTATTTTATAAATGGAATCCCTACTTTTTTAAAATCTGAACACAATTAAACCATTATCAACAAATTACTTAAAATAATTACTAATACTAAATTAAAATTTCAAATAAATTTAAGAAGTGAGCAACAAAAAATATATAACAAAATTCAAAAAAATGTGAAAAAAATCTTTATTTTTTATTTAAATTACATAGATGAGTTCGTTTATTGTAATGAATCAGAATATTTCAATCATTTGAGAAAGCTCAAATAGATTTCATTTTAAAGGAAAAAAAATTAAACTTAACGCAAACTTAAACGCAATCTTGAAAAATTTCTTTTATATTAGGACTATCATTAATACAATGAAGAAAGACTAATAAATTCTTCCATAGGCGACGGATCCAACTCCAATGCAAGATCCAGTTGAAGCACCAATGATTCTTGAAACACCGTTCCCATATCCATTGGTTCCTCTATTTCCAATAGATCTTTGTCCAGGATATTCGGCAGGGGCTGCAATTACAGGGGCGCCGCTTTGGTAGCCAGCGCTTCCTCTGCTGTTGATGGCACCACGTCCATCATATCCACCAGAACCTGAAGCAACTTAGGCGCCACTTCCATATCCACCGATTCCTCTGCTACCATAAGCTCCATTTCCAGAGTATCCACCTGCAGCTGAGCGAGATCCCAACCTTTGGCTTTGAACAGCCACCAAAACAGCGCAGATGACGAAAGTCTAAAATATAGTAAATTAAACGAAATTATTATATTCTGCTAATTTGTACATGGAAGAAAATTAAAAGATATTTGTATGGGTAATTGCAATTTTTATTAAATGAGGAAGGGAATATTTTTTAAGAAATATTTAATTTTTTTAAGCTGAAATTCATGATATATAATCAGAACTAGGAATAAAATATCGAGAAGGATCATCTCTTACTCCTCTCCTTTCTCTCGTATTTTTCAATGACTGTTTTACATCCTCCTTCATCCACATAATATTTCAACCTTTTATTAGTCCCACGATTACCTCGTATAGTATTGATCGGTGGACAATATTTTATCAGGAAAACAAATATTTTGGACATTTATTTTTGAAGTTGACTGAAGTTTCGTATAAAATCACAGTTGTAGTTACAACATAACGAATAGCACCGTTTTTATTTAAATCAGTGGAATTCAGCAAATTATCTCAGATCAAGAGATAGAAAGTTAGTTTGCTTAATTTGTTTCAAAATTCGATAAGTATCAATGTTTTAGATGTTAAGCCTATGTACTAAATTTTATTATCTCTTTAGGTTTTACAATTATAGCATTTGCTTGTAATCGAAGGACCAAACAATCAAACTTTCTGTTGACGGATTTCTTCAAGAATATATTAGCAATGTGAAAATTTGGTCCTACGTTTTTGTTCTAAATTATAGTTATTTAGCTCTAAACTGTTATGAGTTAATACTGTTCATAGACAGGCTAAAACCTAAAATGTCTTTCTCGGACTTGGGTCTAGCTGAAACTTAGAAATTCAAATAAATTTAGAGTTCAAATTTTTTTAACAATTACAGTAGTTTTTCGATACTGCAAATGCAGGGAAAATAGCATTCATGTGTTTTTATAACTGAAATTGATAATAAAATTGATCTGTAACTAAATGGTATAAAACAAAATTGTATTGAATTAAATCAGAATTTATCACAACAAAATTTTGATGGTAATTATAAATCAGCTAACTTCATACATTTTCGCTGGGCAAATCTTCATTTATTACTTAATTAACATCACATAAGCGTGTTTCTTTTACTAACTTATAAAAATTTATTCATGTCTTATTGTATTTCTTGTAAGTGGACTAATAACTAATTTGAAACTCAATACAATTTAGTAAGCAATTTTAAACGTTTCATCTACATACAGGACATTGTCGACGAAATAATTGATGCGATGGTATTTTCTTCATCGTTAATTTCACCACAAATATTACACAACAACATAACATAATGACATTACATTTCTGAGGCTCCTGTTAATGTCAGTTTTTATTAATAATTATTGTGAAAAAAAACTAGACATTTGAGATTAGTCTAGATCTCAAATGTCTAGTTTTAGATTCTAGTCTTAGATCTAGAAAATTGAGATTATAAATTGCAAATTAGAGTTTGACCAAACTATATGAAATTTAAATTTAGAATTCATATAATTTTATGGGAAATTGTGTATTTCTGAAACAACTAGATTCATACCTATTTTGAATGAGCGCCAAGGCTAAAACAAAGACTTTCCTTTTTAAATTTTTATTATTGGTTTGTCATTGAGAAAAAAATTTAATTCACGCGTTTATACTGAATCAAAAATCAAATGACAAGATTATAGATTTCTTGTTTAAGTTAAGTTTTAAGTTTACTTGTTTTAATTTTTTTAATATGCGTTTATAATTACAATTCTATTGATTTATGTATTTAATCTTTCACCTATTTAATTTTGATAATAAAAAAGAATAATCCAATTTCAGTATTTTTACTCTGTAACCTTTGAAAGCATCTTCTCTATTCTTTATACAAAAATTAAAAGCCAATGTTTCTATTTTATTTGGATGTTTTCTTAAACAAACTTAAATAAAGAATTCTAATATTTCTGAGATAAACTTAAATGTAAATAAGCTATATTCATTCAATTTAAAAGTCTATTTTCCTTATTTTAAAGTTATACAGAGTATATTGGCTCTTAGGAATGTAAGAGATTATACTTTTCTGATATTAAGATTAAGGAGGGGGGATGTTAAATGATGAAAATCATAACTTGCCACTTAAAAATTATTTATATTGTACTCTTCACAAAAAATATATTCAATTATTTTATGGCTAAGTAAAATACATTTATAAATAAATCCATTCAAAAATTCGAAAACAATTAACTCATCTTTACAAACATATTGATGGTTACCAATGCTATTTAACTAGAGTTACTATTGATTTTACATTCTAATGACTACTGCTTTTATACGCGTCAGATCGAATTTTTTCAATGCTGACATTTTCATCCTATTGACAGCTTAATTACTGAGTTAGCTCTAATTCTATAAATTAAAAAGGACAAGGTAAGCAATGCTCTGAAAATATCCCAAAAAATATTTATAAGATGTACAAATGCAGACCGTATATAATGGAATAAATAAAAAAAATTTGCACAAATAAATATCAATCACAGATTAATTAGAAGGTTACTTGCTGAATTTGATTTGAAAATTTGATATTAGGTCATCCACTTCCTTTAACATATTCTACTCACTTGCTTTCAACACTTTGCATTCAAAGCTTTATGATTTATTTTTAGATTTACATAATTTATTTTGATTGGGCAAAGGTCAAGCAATTCACAACTCAATTTGTTCTCACCTTTGCATTAATTGCAGATGCAAATTTAAGCTAGCATAATATCTAAGAGTTTAAAATGGTAAAATAGGCATTTACCATTTTAAATAATTCATAAGTAGCGTTTACAATTGCAGTATCATTGATGATATCTCATTTCAAAGAATTAATCCAATTATTCTTTTTATATTCTTCTTTTTATAAATATTGCTGGAGCGCAATCAAGATATGAAACCTTTTTATTCGGGTGTTTTGTTAATCTTTCAATTTCATTAAATTTTTTCATCAAAAGATTTGACATTTTTTTTGTTTTATTTTATCCTCTTATACCAATATTTTACGTCCGTTAAATTATTTTTTAATTAAAATAAATATTTAGCATTATAACTGTTCCTAATTTAAAATTTTGTTTTATTATTAATTGGGTTTTTTTGTTTAATTTTTGGAGCATTGCTTTTTGGTTATTGTGATTATGTTATTTAGTTAAATTTAATTTAAAGCAATGTATTACGTAGGACATACACTTAATTCTGTTATTTCTTTTATATTAACATTAGTATTAACCAAACAAAGCATTTTTCCTCTTCTTTTTATATGCTATTGAATTTTTATAATATATATAAAATAATACTGGTAATTATTTTAGATATAATAAATTTTTATTTATAATAATTTCTTTTTATAATATATATAAAATAATACCGGTAATTATTTCTTTTTATATGCTATTGAATTTTTATAATATATATAAAATAATATTGGTAACTATTATTTTTAGAAAAAATAATAATACAAATTATTATTTTTTAAATTTATTGTATTACAACTATTGTTCTTTTAAAGCTCTAAATTATCACTAACTATTATTTAAACTTCAGATTTTTTTTGGAATAATTACGGGGCATATTATATGAATATAAATTATTATCATTTTCATTATTTATGTTAGTTCTGCCAATTAAAAGACAAAACATTTTTGGTTTCGAATGTTTCTAAAGCTGCTCATTATTGACAATACATATAAAATAATCATTAGAACGGTAAACTACATTTACATCAATTTTTTCAGAACATTGAATGCAAAACATCATATGTCATTTTATCTATTTTATTTCACTTATTAGTCAAAAAAACGCTACAGAGAATTCCTTTTCTTTTATTCTAACTATGTTGAACATGTTCTTAAGTCATTCGTAGATAAGTAGTTTTTGTTTTGATCTGAAATTCTTCTTATAGAATAAAAAGACTAATCTGTATTAATATTATAAATGTGAAAGTTTGGATGGATGATGTCAGTCAATCACGCCAGAATAGATGAACAAAATTGGAGGAAGTTTAACACACAGATACATTATAGTCTAGAATAGGATATAGGCTACTTTTTGTTCCTGTTAATTGAGTGGTTAATTTTTTATTAACTAAAAACTAATGAATAAGACTTCACTTTGTATTCATCCTACTCTAATTAGGATAGGTTTAACATGTATTCGGCCGATTCTGTTTTTTCTTCTTAATATTTGTTGAATTTAAAATTAAACATTGCTAATTAATCAATTTTTCGAATTCATTCTGAAGTACTTTCGAAATAAAGTAACAAAAAATATTAAAATTTTTTTAATCTGCATTGCGTGACCTCAATTGGTAAAGAAAATTCACGCATTTACCTTGCTTTAAGTAGCGTTAGACTGTCCATTTTCACGCATAAACATTAAAATTTCCACCCGTATTAAGTCGCAGGTAAAATAGTATTAATATTGTTACAAGCGGGCGAGCGCTGCGAAATCGTGCCGAAGGAGACCAAGTTGGAGACGGACGACGGAGAGCTTGGTGGCAGCCGGGTTGGCTTGGCTAAAGGAATAGTCTGGTATGCCACTGGATCGATCACAGTGTTTTCCTGTTTTATACGGTGTTTCGTGTGCTCGATCGATCGGCTATATAAGGGACGGGTTGCCGCAATCTGGCAGTTCCTCTCGAAAGAGTAGTGATTCGTTGTAGCGAGCTGATTACTTTTCTCGCTTGTTATTAGTGAGCTGGGTTCACGTTTGCCGTTAACGTTGTATAATTGACCTCGCTGTGAGTTACTGTTTGCTTTGCTCTACTATAGCTGTTTTGCAGTCTGTGTTTATTGTGCGTAAGGCTTGCATTTACGCTGTTAGTGATTGTTGACTAATGGTGTGTTTTTATCTGAAATTTTCCCTTATCAAGTCATCCTGTAAATACCTAAAAATAGCTGTAAATAAATTTATTTATGCTGTCCTCAAGTAAAGTCCATTCAACCCGAACCTGCTGCGCTAAAAACGTAACAATATATTTGAGGAATCGGCAGGCTTCCTGGCACAGAAGTTGCTCGCCTTCCTCGTTATCTGGGCATCCCGAATTCGAATCCCGGTTAAGGCATGGCTGTTACTGTGTGTATTATCTATGGGGTGTGTGAATGCCCCCCCCCCATAAAAAGAGTCTGTGCAAGCGAATGTTATAAAGTGTACACTTGGCTCTAATTAGCGCTATTTCTAAAACAAGAGACGCTCATTCGGATTAAAATAGCTGACGACCGTCAGTGCACTTGTCCAATGGCAAATGCACTTAGTAACATCAACAATAATAGGAGGAATCAATTCCGATCTTGTCTGGCAAGAAATTCCAAGTGAGATCGTAGTAGTATTAAGTTGCGTACAAGTGCAATTTTTGCTGTAGTCTGAAATTTTTTTCATATCACAAAAGGCAAATTTATAAGTAAGAGGATCCAATTATGTTCTTGCATGATAGGATAGTCAAAGGATGATTGAAATAGGGGTAAATTATGTTCTAACTCAGTTTTTGTTGAGATCTGAAGTTTTTCCCATAGTATAAAAACAGGAATATTTATATATAGGGGAAACCAATTCCGGTCTTGCGTGATAGATAAATCCGAGGCTGATTATAGTAGGGATAGCTGTTTGCATGCACAGTTTTTGTTGTGGTCAGAAGTTCTTCTCATAATATAAAAAGACGAATACCTATATTCAAAGGGAACAAATGCCGGTGCAAATCAATTTTTAATGAATTTTAATTAGGATTTAAGTTAAAAATTAAGAAATTGTTGTTGTTTTCTCAAAATAAAATAAGAAATTCTTTCTTTGTCGTTTTAAAATTCAAAAGGTTATATTTTTAACCAAAGCAATTGTTTTGAACTATGAATACTTCGTATATGTTTAATTGATTAGTTTCTTTTAGTTAAAAATATTTTTTTATATTTAAATAAAAATGATTGAGGATTTTGTTCAAGTATTAAAACTAATATCCCGTCCTTAAAACGAACTATTGCCGACAAAGCGGATTTCAAAAAAAAAATGATACATTTACTTACTTGAGCAAATCCAAACGATTTAAATATAGGTATAAAATGTATTGATTCAAAGACAATTGACAGTTTTTTTCATAATGTTGTATTAAATGCATAATAAAATAAACACAGCGGTCAATACTTCTAAAACAGCATAAATTGTGTATCAAAGTTTGAAGCTTATAATTATTTTACGGTAGAAATAATTAAAACCGACTCTTATATTTAACTAAATAAACCATTAAACCTAGTAAAGTATTTAATTATTTATATTTAGCAATTGGGATTTCCGTCAAGTTGGTAGCCAACAGTACCTAATAAGAAATGAAAACAGGAAGAAAATATAAGAAAAATTTTATGGAAAAAATCCAAAAGAGAACATTTGGTCTAACATACAGATTTTGAAAAAAAAGGAGTAATTTTGCTTTGTGAAAGCGTTCACCTAATTCTAATAAATATTATACTATTATAAATTACATTGCAGTCAGGTCAGGGTTACTTTAGGTCAAACGATGTAACTTCTAGCAGCAGTTAAATGACGGGAACAGTGCCCGAGCTCGTCGTTCTCCCTTTATTATCCTACTATGCGATGCAAGGGGGAGAAGATATTCATTCTCTACATATTTAATCCACATGAAGGCCGTTTACACAATGGTTCTTCAAAAATTTATATTTTAAATTAAGACTTTTCTAGATTCAAAGCCACTACATTGTAAACAGGCTATTAAAGTCATTAATTCTACAAGAGGAAGATATATTTAATGCTTCATTTCAAAATGTGTATGCAAACTGTTTGTATTGGGAAAATTGGAAGCAGTTTAACACATTTTTGCTTTAATTTTAATTTTGAAGTAAACTGATTTTTATCTTGAATGATTAAATAATTTTATCTTTGATTTTCTGTAAAACATTTCATTTATTGCCAAGTGATAGTAAATATCAAATGCTTTATACACATTATTAATAGAAGCATGATAAGGAGAAAAATGCTTTAACTTTTTTTATATTATTGTTACGACTTGGCCAAAATCTGTTGTAACAATTGACAAGTTTTGAAAAAATATTTCGAACGCTAAAATTATCAAGCTCCATACGTATTGCTTTAAACGACTTGAGATTTCACTGTCTTTCAATTAATTTTGAGGATTGAACTTAAGATGCTAGAGTTCTTTCATAACGCAAAAATTACAATTGTTCGGTTAAACGAATGCAACTTCTCATTTTATTTTTAATTCTCGATGATTTTTTTCTCTTTCCCAGAGTCACTTGCTTAACTAAAAAAATAAATCTAAAAAGCAATTTCAGAAGCTATGTTAAATCCCTCCCATAGGAAGCACGCCTCATCAAAGGGTAGGGAATAACTCAACCCAAAACGATTACTACGCTCACCAAGGAAATAAAATTAACCCCCAATCTTAAACCTTCTTATTAACTCCCCGATGGAGAATTAACATAAAAACAACAAGATGAAAGTTAATTTGTCTTGTTCGTAGCTGTTTGAAATAGAATAGTTCGATGCCCGAAATAGCAATTAATAATAGTTGAAACTATGAAAAAGCAGTAAATACAATACAAAAACATATTAAATTATACATTATAAATTATTCGTAAATGTTGAATATTTATATATGCCAGCGACAAATCAAAACAATCATAATCATTGGTATCAAGGTGCTTAACCACTTAACTGTTTTAATTTCTTTCAGTGTAATAAGATAACATCTTCTATTATGAAATTTTTTTTTTAATTTTGATTCAAATGTAAACCTATTGAATACTTGGCTTATCTAAGTATTTGAAGTAGTTTTTATATTGTATTATAATCGTTATAAATTATTCATTTTCAGCTTACAACTATAAAAATTTGATAAGTCGGTACACGAATGGCACTCGGACAAACCACTTAAGTGGTTAATAAATTAGAGAATATGACAAAACCTTGGTTTTCAAATTATTGATTTTGGAAAAAAAAATATTTGAATTGATAAATCAGAATTATTGATTGAATTTTGAAGTCTTGATTGATTCTATGTATAAATAATGTAAAACTCTCATAACTTTTTGAAAAATGATAAGTATATACTTCTCAGATAAGTCTTCAATTTCAAAGACTTCATAGTGTCATATCAACCTGAAATTGCATCAGAAATTAATGCTAAAGATCACCTTAAATGAAAGTCAATTACTTGTCCTTTTCAAATCAATCTTAATTTATTAAATTTAAAAATAGCGTTAAAACCTTGATCGAAGAGAACTGAAGAAAAGTGGGTTGAATATTTTGGAGAGAGTGGATGACCTGCTATCAAATTTCCAATTGAATTCAACTAGTAACCTTCCGTTGAACCTGAAATCAGTACGATTATTTGTGTGAGGAGAGTTGACATATTCTCTTAATATACGCATCAGAGATTCATATTCCATTAATATGTTTGTTGTTGTGATATCTTTGAACTTTGTCTTACCTTGTCCTCTTTTATTAACTAAAATTAATATTTAAATTATTAACAGATTTTTTTTAGTTTCGATGGAGTGAATGTATATAAGAGCATGTTGTTGGAGTTAAATTATTAGCGACTCAAGCTAAGCAATCGCAAAAATCCTCAATATGTTCACAAAGGTAAGTTATTAATTTTGAATATTCGATTAAATTTAATAATATATTTTCACTTGTTGTTGTTGTGTCAAATGGCACTTGTCATGGACAAGCCCGTCGCTGAGCCCAGCAGCAGATTTAAGCCGGAAAGAGCGTCTCTTGTTTTTGAAGTAGCTCCAATTAGGGCCAAGAGTACGACTTTGCTACACATTCACCACATTCGCTTGCACAACCCCTTTTTACAGGGGGGCACATTCACACATCTCACAGAAAGCACACAGAATAACATTCATGCCCGAACCGGGACTCGAACCCGGGATCTCCAGAACACGAGGAAGACGCGCTACCTCTGTGCCAGCAAGCAGGCATTTTCACTTGTGAATATATTGATTGAATGCAAATTCTATAAATAGATGAATACTAATAATTTTGAATGAAGTAGTTTAATTTTAACTTTAATGCATTGTAATTTTTTTTTTTTTATTTTAACGATTTGAAAAGTATCAAATAGCATAAACCTTTGTGTCCAATTATTTCGAATATATAATTTTAATATTTCAAAAATGAGTTTTAAACTGAATATATGGAACTTTTAACTTTTTCGACTTGATGTATAAAGAAAATATTGTTATCGCCAAAAAAATTCGAATTCAAGATTTTGGCGAATTTCTAAATTTTTAACTTCTATGAATCTGAAAAATATATTTTTGGCATTATACCTGTCTGTATCTTTGTCAATGCGACGATTCAAAAACACATTGAGTTATATAAAGAAAATTTGGATCAAATTTGTAAATGTCTCAAATTCTCAACGAATTTGATTCACAGGAAAACTTTATCTAATTATTCAAACACAATGGAGCATGATATCTTCGAAAATGAAAACATAATAGATAAAAATTGGTGTGAAGATTTAACAATCAAAATATACATCCTTGTCTCATTTTGAATTAACTCCATCAAGTAATAACCATGTACTTTTATATGTAGATTAAATCAATGCTTAAACCATTGTAATATAGTATGTTATCGTGTGGCTACAATTGTTGCTTAATGTTCAATCTGCTTGCAAATGCAACTACAATTGTTTCTTTTTGAGTCAATCTGCTTGCAAAATGTATCCAAAATATACAATCAAATTATACAGTAACATATGTGTATTGTTGCTGATTTTTCTAATGGCATTTGCCATGGACATGCTCGCTGACACAATCGGAGATTTTAATCCGAAGATGCATTTCTTATTTTAGTAGCGCCAACTAAGGCTAAGATTATGTTTTAGCTATTACCGCATCACATTCACTTGCAGAACCCCTTTTATACTGGGGGGGGGGGGAACCTTTTCACACCTCAGAGAAGAAGAACAATTATATCAGAACTGGGACTCGAACCCAGGACACGGGGAAGTTGCGCTATCCCTGTCCCAGGACGAAGGCAAAAATGTATGCACCCAAAGAATACTAGCGGTATTCAATTTTTAAAAAATAGATTCCCTTCAAATATCTTTATTCTGCTCTTATCAATGGCAACTTTGAATAAATTCATGGAAAAAACTTTTTAATGCATACAAATATGCATATTAATATACAATAATTTTGCAATTTTGTTAGCTCTATAAAAAATGTACAAATTTTTTTAGGAGCTAAATAACATAAACAAATTGGCTTGCAATAAAATAAATTCTCTTTAGTTTTTAACATGCATGAAGTTTTTCGAAATCATCTTTACAAAGCAAATTTTAATGGCGAGAATTTAATTTAGCATTACCAGTAACTTTATATATGTAATTAATTATAGCAAATGTATGTTAATAATTTAATTTTTTAATGCTCATAATTGTTATTGTTTTGAAATCAATATTTTTCAAAATTAAATCGTTAATTTTTATCAATTACAGGAACATAATTTTTATTAATAAAACTATTAGGTGTGGAGTATTTTTTACCATTGTTTTTGTGCTGGAGTATTATTTATTATTATTTTTAGTGCTAAGTATTACTTTCCCAATACCGATATTGTTACCATTACTGGGAAAAACTACTTCAACATTTTAGAAAAAAATTTTAGGGGGATGAAATGGCTAAATAGCATTAACAGAGAATTTCAAAAATTTGTTAATTTGCACATATTTAGGAAGGCATGCAAAATAATCGATTAAACAAATAGCAAATGTATAAATTAAATCGTCTTCGAAAGTGATGATTAAAGCAACAATTTTAAATTCTACAATTAAGAGATTGAGGAAAATATTTAATGAACAGATTTAATGAAATGAAATCTTATGTTATATTATTTTGATTCTTACAAAATTATCATGCTTATATACAAAGTAAATATGAGAATATATCAAATTAAAAATAATCAGAGTAAATATTAAATTAGCACAATTAAAAGAGGCTATATCTATCTTAAATTAAGAAATATAAATGAGGATAAAATTTCATTTACAGTTCGCATTATTTATAATTTATTCTTTCAATTTTTTATAATAGATAAATAGAGATTTCTATAATATTATAATTTCCTTTTTTACTGAAACCTAAAAAAGTCTGTTTATTTACTTTTTTATTCTTTGGATCTACTAAATTGTATAACAATTTGTTTCTGTTTATTATCTCTTCAGGTTTTTTGTCTTGGTCGTCGTTTTGGTGGCTGTTCACGGCCAAAGATTGAGTTCCCCTTCAGCTGCAGGTGGAATTAATAGAGCTTATGGAGGCAGAGGAATCGGTGGATATGGAAGTGGCACCTCAGTTGCTTCAGGCTCCACTGGATATGCCAGACGTGGTGCCATTATCAATAGAGAAGCACTGGTTACGGAAGCGGCGCCCCTGTAATTGCAGCCCCTGCAGTATACTCTGGACAAGGAGCTATTGGAGGCAGAGGAATCGGTGGATATGGAAGTGGC
>JAOUZG010052733.1:51512-72274 GCA_026289955.1 Argiope argentata
CTATTGGAGGCAGAGGAATCGGTGGATATGGAAGTGGCGTCTCAGTTGCTTCAGGTTCCGCCGGATATGCCGGACGTAGTGCCATCAACAATAGAGGAAGCGCTGGCTACGGAAGCGGCGCCCCTGTAGTAGCAGCCCCTGTCGGATATTCTGGACAAGGAGCTATCGCTGGTAGAAGTATTGGTGGATATGGTTCTGGGGATTCAAGGGTCATTGGATCTCCAGCTGGTACTGTGAGAGGAGGATCTGCTGCTTACGGAAGAAGTTATAAATCATTCATCATTGTATAAGCTAGTCAGCAAATAAAAGAAGTAATAATGAAATTTTGTTTTTTTAATTCTTTTTAAATACAGAAATCTTTCAAAAATTTGAGATTGAAAGGGATGTAATGAGGTTGAAATGTTACTGTTAATATGAGGTATCTTCAAAGCTTACTAAGCAATATTCTAAATTATAACAATTTTTAAATCTCTCATTGTGTATTTTTTGGCTAAATATATTAAAATCATCATGCCATTTTTATTAGACAAATTTTATTGAAATAATTTTAATTTTATTACGATTTAAATACAAAAACTGTTATTTGTTTGTAAAAAATATATATTAAATTGTTATCTGTTATTAAATGAATTAAAATTATCTTGGATATCAATAGGTAATGCATAAATTTTTTAAAAAATTAATACTCCCAAATATATGCTCATAAAAAATTACTTATATATGAAAATAATTTTTTGCATATTTTAATTAATTATGCAATGCTAAAGAATTTAATCATGTCCCTTGCTTACAATATCTTTCATTTTATAAATTTTAATTACTTACTAATATATGAAAATCAAACTTCAAGTATTTTGTTGCAATAATCCGGCAGTTTAATTGAAATATCAAATTGATAGTAATTTAGATTATTTCATTTTTTTAAAAATACTATTCAGCTTTTTTGTTGTAGAAAATTTAATGTTCTACCTTGAGAATGAACTTATTTATATCTTGTTTTCGTGAATTTATCTATCATATCATGATATCTATATTATAAAGTAAATGAAAATTTCCACTCATAGCATAGCGTATCATCATTTTGCCATGTAATTAAAAAAGTGAAAATTTTTAAAAACTTCTGAAATATACAACTTTCTTCAATAATGGTTTTATTTTGTAAAATAACAATAAAAATTGTTTATTAAACGATTTGTTTTTATAATCCTTTAATACTAATATATAATAGTGTTAAAAACTATCTTCGCAGGTATAAACAATATTTTAAAATGAAAACTGTAATAAAATAATTACAAAATTAAATAATAATTAATTGCCAATTATTAATATTTTTTACTACTATTAGATACCCGAATATTGCGAAATCAAAAATGGTTAATAGAAAAAATATTATTATCAAGAGAATCAAAGCAATTGTGAAGTATAGACAAACGATGAATTTTCGGTGATTATCGGCTGTTTATTTTACTTTATCTGACATTCTCTAGCTCATCCAAATGTTGTTTCGATTCTACATTCTCATGGGCAATTTTTTTAAAAGCATTTTAATCTCTAACAATTTTTTCTATGAATTCGGTGTCACTTGAACAATCAAATAAGGAGAGGCCATTGCATTAATTAAATTATACATTATTAATACATATATTGTTTATTATTATGCAGATTTCGATGTTCAACAATATCAATATTTTTGTAGTTTAATACGTTTTTTTAATCATATCATTTTACATGAAACCAAGTTTTAAGAATTAAAAATTAGACTGAAATATAAATTTGGATACCATTCATGAAATATTAAATACTAATGTAAAATTGCGAATTGCGTAAGTGAATCATGAAAGTATTTGTAACAGGAATTTTTCTACTAAATAGTAATATTATTATTTACAGAGATTTATGGTAGCATTGAGTAAAAATGGCCAACATAAAAATTTACAGAGTTAATGATATATGCATTTCAGTTCTTATATATATTAAAGGAACCTTGTTACTCTGTAGATTTTGTTAATTTGATAGTCCTCCGAATGTTTACCGTATTGCTAAAATAATAATGCATTTAAAATTTTGTAATAATTAAAGACAATAAGGCTTAAATCCATGTATGGATTAACCGACATGAAGTAATTAATCATCAAAAAGTTCTGGAAATGTATCAGGTTATTCTGTTGATAACTTTTATTCATTGTAAAATATCATTTATATTCAAAAAATATCATTCCACTTAAATCTTTTGCTTAAGGCAACATATATTTCAAAACTAAATTCAAATATTAGCATATTATTTGTGAGGGAAAAAACGGAAGAAAATGTAGGGAAATTAATAAAAAATTAACTGCCTTTAAGAAAACAATTTAGCTATAACAACAAATTTAAGTATATTGTATTCTTTACAAATTTTCATTTTTACTATTTTTTTTATCAAAACCTATTTGAAAGTAAGAAAGATTTCTAAAATCTTATATGACAAAGTAGTTTCTGAACTCTGATCAAGAAAACTTTTTGCAACGTTCCTGATGAGGCCAATTTTTGAATTTTAAGAATCTAACTGCAAATATGGTATGAAGTCTAAATTCAATGCAAAAAATTATAGTCTGAAGAGCCTAATTTTTCAAAATATTAGAAATCTGCTATGCATATTTCGATGTATCATATCAGAACATCATTTCTTGAACGGCCAAGCACCACGTGCTCGTGCGAGTTAAATTATATTTTTATTCATTTTAATCGTTTCATTGAATGAGTCACTTTAGTATTGCAAACGATCCAAAAAACTTTGTCTCGCGTATATTGTTTAAAAAAATATCACATTTCCTATTAATTTCATTTCATATAATCACGTGTTCAAAATGATATTTTTCTAGGTTTTATTTGCTGTAGTTAATAACTTATTTTTTAAAAAATCAGAGCTTATGTAAATGCAATAGCAATGCGTTATTAAAAGCTGATTTTTTTATATGCTCGTAGAGATAGAAACTTTTTTATTTTTCGCCTACGGATTAAATTTTTTTTCCGCCTACTGATTTTTGTTGACGCCATAAACCTCCTCCCAAAACAACATCTTGTTCTGACATGATAATAAGAACTAAATATAAATCATTAAAAATCACTATCTATATATTTTTAATCATTGTATTTTCTTTAAAAAATTTCTACTATAATAAGACATGGGGAATAATGGACAAGCATAAAGCGTAATATTAAATCTTATAATGAAATTCTGATTTAAAAATTCTGCCACATTTTCATGCTTTGTCTCATTATATGTATTGAATAATTATCTATAGAAAAAATTCGACGTTTTAATATGAAAAAGATATTAACATGCATAATAAATGTAAAGGTGTAACAAATCAAAAAATATTTTTTTCTGCAACTCACATTATAAATTATATATGTGTGAGAGACGGATGAAGGCAGAAAGCAGCAAATGCATTTATAATTGTAGAATTATTCTGTCAGAAAGTTGGCATTGATAAATAATTTGACGCTTGGCCTTCTATTAGAGCCAACACAAGCTTATTATAGCAAACAGGATTAAATTAGCAAATTGTCCAAAATTGGTGGATTGCCTTATAACTAATATTTATGCGTAAATCGACTGTAACTAATTCTTAATCGAGTCTAATCTGTATTGACTAGCGAGTTGAGACGGCAAATTCAGTTAAGAATTTGTTCAACAGTCAGCTGGATACAGTTCATTTAGCAATTTTTTACTTTTGTTTTAAACTTGAAGTAAAAAAAAATGCTAAATCGAGTGAGATTTGTTGGAAGTTTTAAACTCAAACTGATGTCGTCATCGTTAGCCTTGAAAAATGTACACGTCACAATTTCTTCACAAGTTACAATAATGCGCGCTTCACAGCTAGTGAACTCTTTAAAAGATATCCAGCATTTTTCAAAATTATATTAGGATTCAGCTGGAATTTTACAAAGTTGTATTGGCGATAAAAATTCTTGCAGTCATATATACATAATACTTTGTAACTACTTATGTTGTTGTTGTTATTAGTGGCACTTGCCATGGACAAGTTTCACCGAGGTATCAGCAAATTTCAAGCCGAAAGGAACGTCTCTTGTTTTTGAAGTAGCGCCAACTAGGGTCAAGAGCACGACTTTTGCTATTCATTCACAGTCGCTTTCACAGCCCCTTTTTACAGGCGGGGGGGGGACATTTACGCACCTTACAGATAGAACACAGAAGAACAGACATGCCAGAACCGAGGGCGTCAAACTCTTGAGGAAGACGTCCTACCTCTGAACTAAGATGCCGATTAACTACTTATTATGAATCTACAATGCAATTTTTAAAGTGATTAGAATTAAAACTCAACACATTACTAAGAACCATTGTCTTAAACTTAACCCCATTAACGTCTCTAAGTAGTGAAGCTTAAGGTAAATGACAACGTTTGAAAATCCTTCAAAAATTGCTGTATTTAAAAAAAAAATATTTGCATAAAAAAAGGTTGGGACAAAAAACTTGTAAAGTATTGTAAAAAAATTGTTAAAAAGAAATATGAAATAAACATCTTCTAGTTAAGAAGTTTATCATAAGGATTGCTTAAAATTTTGCAATAACTTAATAAATATACTACTGAGTTCTTGAGCTAAAAAAATAAGCTACATGCATAACTGTAAAAATAATTGTGCTGAAATATTCTTCAAAAAATTCTTTCGATATCTGAATTAAACAGATAAATAACACGAAATTAACCGTAAATGTAATACAAAGTAATATTACATTTTACATTATAAATTATTCATCGAGGTTGAATAATTATATAGGGTGTCCCATTAATATTGGGACATACTTTAAGGGAAGGTAGGGGACATGAAGACAAACACTATTCAGTGGGCAACCATGGGGCGCAAACGTCTTCTGTAGGAGCCAGGGGGCGCTAAAGTTTAAGGTCCAAAACTTCAAACGGTGATTAAAAACTGAAATATAGATTGATTCGCTTGCGGTTTTCGCTAAAATCATTATTTATATCACCCATTACTTCAAAAAAAAAATGTTAAGCAAAATTCAAAATATGTCGATAGAGGGCGCTTTAGAAAAACGAACTACTACTTTTTACTGTTATTTTTTGTATGGAGTTAAAATTATTCTAAAGTTTAGACTTTACTTTAAATTTTAAGCCCCAAATAGAAAACATTGGAATAGGGTACCTATGAAAAATTAACTGTAAATCGCAACAAAATCGTATAGATTGTTCAGTTCTTATGATCATTTAAAATCCCCCCTCCCCTGTTCACAGTTAAATTTTTCCTAGCTACCCGATCCCAATGTTTTCGATTTGGAGCTTAAAATTTAAGTTGAAGTCTAAACTTTAGAATAATTTTAACTTCATACAAAAAATAACAGTAAAAAGTAGTTGTTTGTAACTGCAAAGTCTAAAGCGCCCTCTATCGACATTTATTGAATATTACTTTTAAAAGATTTTTTGACAGAAAAGGTGATAAAAAGAATGATTTTAGCGAAAACCGCAAACGAATCGACCTATTTTTCTATTTTTAATTATCGTTTGAAGTTTTGGACCTTAAACTTTAGAGCCCCCTGGCTTCTACAGAAAATGTTTGCGCCCCATGGTTGCCCACTGAATAATGTTTGTCTTTAGGTCCTAACTTCCCCCTAAAGTTTGCCCCAATATTAATGGGACACCCTGTATATGCAAGCAACAAAAAAAATTCAAAATGCTTAATAACGTAGAGCAACTGACAAAACCTTGGTATACAAATAATTTTTTTGGTAAAATTATATGAAATGATAAACCCAATTTATTGAGTAAATTTTAAAGTCTTGATTTAAACTATAAATCATGTAAAATTCTCATAATTAAAAATAAATTAATATAGGTTTCTTAGACGAGTTTTCAGTTTCAGAGATTTCATAGTGTCATATCAACCTTACATTGCATCAGAAATTAATATTAAAAATCACCTTAACTAAAAGTCAATTACTTGTCCTTTTAAAATCAATCTTAATTAAGTTAAACTAAAAATAGTTTTAAAACCTTGAATGGAGAATATTAAAAATAAGTGGGTTGAATGTTTTAGAGAAAGTGGATGACCTGACATCCAATTTTCATTATAAATTCTACGAGTAACCTTCCAGGGAAACTGCAACAAATGTGATTATCTGTAAGAAAAGATTTGGCATATTCTCTTAATGTATGCTTTTAAGATTCATGCAATATTAAAGCGTTTGTTGTTTTGATATCTTTAAACTTTGCTTTAGCTTGTCCTTTTTTATTTTTCAAAAATTATTATTTATATTGCTAATAATTTTTCTTTTAATTCGACTTGTTAAATATAAAAGCGCGTTTGATTGAAAGTTAAATCATTAGCAACTTCAGCTGAGAAACTTCTAATAACTATCAACATGTTTGCAAAGGTGAGTTACTCATTTTGAATTTTTGAAAAACTTTCATACGAATACATTTATTTAAGAATGAATTGATTGAAGTCAGAATCTTTAAATAAGTGAATTCTAATAATTCGTAACGATGAAATATTTAATTTTCCAATTTAAAGTATTGTTTTCTATTTTAAAGTGCACAAAAATGTGGAATAAACGCTTATAAATTTTTTACCCTTATAACCTCAATTGTTTTGAATACAAATCTTAAATATTTGAATAATTAGTATCTAAACTGAATGTATTGAGTTTTCCCACACAAAAAGTATAGACAAAAACAGAAATTTATCAAAAAATTCGAATGTGAGTTTTTGACGAATTTTCGAGTTTCAGCTTTCTCTGATTGAAAAAGCATATTTTTGCCATTATATCTCTTTGTATCTATGAGAACCTGATGACTCTTTCAACTAGATATATGATTTTTTGAACTAGATTTATGAAAATTATAGGATTCTTTGAAATAGATATATGAAAGTTATATGATTGTTTGAAATAGATATATGAACGATATATGATTCTTTGAACTAGATATATGAAAGATATATGATTTTCTGAACTATATATATGATTCTTTGAGATAGATATATGATTCTTCGAACTAGATAAATGATTTTTTAAACTAAATATATTAATCTTCGAACTAGATAAATGATTCTTTAAAATAGATATATGATTCTTTGAATTAGATATATGAAATAACAATCAAATTTTTGTTAAAATGTTGAATTCACGCCAAGATATATATTTCGTTATTATCGTTCACCAAGGTTATCGTTCGTTAGTATTTTTCAAGCAAGATATTCGGAACCTTGCTGAGGATTCGAAATTTCATGCGGATGAAGGGGATTAGGAAGTTAAGTGGAAAGTACTTCAGAAAGGATTCAAGAGACCACTCCCGTTGGTCTGTCATTATGCTTGTTTGTACGTCTATCTGTTTAAGAACACGATAACATGAAAGAGTTTTTTTTAAAAAAAAATTAGATGGATGAAATTAGAATATAGACTTGAGGAAAAATAAAGAAACAAAAGTTATGGCTTCGTTAATGATATATTTTCCTTTTCTACAAAATGCCGGTTATATATTCATTATTGTTTCCTTCGAAATTTAACCCTTTCACTACTGACCCGACAAAATTCTGTCTAGACACCCTGTTTCTGATTCAAACGAGAAAACAGGATATCCTTATTTTAAAACCTACATTCTTCAATTGAAACAAAAACAAATACAGAATAGAAATATCACTGCTGGTGGCATAGGATCAGTTGTTGTGGGGTTAAATATATGATTCTACAACCATATATAAAGTACTTTTCTAACTGTCATGTAAATGTGTAAGGTATAATAATGCATTCTCTAAAGCGATAGGAAATTACATTTTAAATTTCCTTGTAAGTATTATATATGAAAAAGAAAAAAAATGATATTTAGATAAAAAATGATATAATTTACTTAAATGAGACTTGTTCTCATTTAAGTAAATTATTTAACTTTGTAGATTCATATTTAATTTTCAAACTAATTTAAATTATTCTCAGTTTTTACCTGTAATAACTTTTCAATTCTATAATCAAGTGGTGAATGAAAATTCTTTCTTATAATATTTATATATGCCTACTCTATAACATAAAATCATTTATAAACAAAAATAATAAACTATTATTTAATGATATAAAATCTTGTATTATCCCAATTTGATTCTCATAGAACTATTATGCTTTAATACAAAGTAATCAGAAGAATATATCATATAAAAAAAGTAAATATTAAAGTAGCAAGATAAAAACAAGGAATATGTATTTTAAATTGAGAAATAAAAATGAGTTGATGCACTTTTATTTGTAATTCACATTATTTATGTTCTATTTTTTATCATAGTTTGATAAATAGAGATTCCCATGATATTGTTTTCCATTTTTATTGAAATTTCAATTCTATTCATCAGTTTGTTTATTTTTGTTCCTACTAAAATTGTAACATTTTGATTCCATTTACTGTTACTCCAGATTTTTGTCATCTGCACTGTTTTGGTGGCTGTTCATAGCCAAAGGTTGGGATCAACCTCATCTGCAGGTGGATATGCTGGAAATGGAGCCTACGGTGGCAGAGGAATCGGTGGATATGGAAGTGGCACCTCAGTTGCTTCAGGTTCCCCCGGATATACTGGACGCGGAGCCATCAACAGCAGAGGAAGCGCTGGCTACGGAAGCGGCGCCCCTGTAGTAGCAGCCCCTTTAGGATACTCTGGACAAGGATCTATCGGTAGTAGAGGAGTTGATAGATATGGTTCTGGAGCTGCAAGGGTCATTGGTACTCCAGCTGGTACCGTGAGAGGAGGTTCTGTTGCTTACGGAAGAAGTTATTAAACTTTCATCATTGTATAAATTTGTCAGCAAATAAATGAATTAATAATGAAATTTTGCTTTAGATTTCTTCTTAAAATATGGTAATGACATCTTTTAAAATATTAGAATTTGAAAGGGATGACATGAGGTTGAAATATTGCTAACGATGAAGGAAATGGTAAAATTTATTAAACACTCGTCTTAATCGGAAGATAAATAAATAATCTTTAGAACTTTTATTGATTATTTTTGGGTTAAAACTTCTATAATATTCAAATAATGTGTATAGCTTTCGCCATGTATTTTTTGGTTAAACTAATAAAATCTATAATCCCATTTTAATTTGGGAGATTTAATTGATTTAAGTATTTTATTTAGAGTATTTAATTTCATTGTATTTTAAATTTTAAAAAATTTGGCTATTTATCGCTGAAAAATTACGTATTTAAAATAATTTTGACTAACAGCATATAATGTATCAATTATTTTCCTTTTTTAAAAAATTCTTTGTATATATTTTTATGATATATTCTTTAAAGTTATAGTATCAAGTTATATGGGTATAAAGTATTATTGGTAAATGAAATGTTTTTTCATATTTTATTTAATTAAGTAATGCTTTTTAATTTGATAAAATTTCTTACTTAGAATTACCTCTTACTCTATAAATTATAATTACTCATTGATATACGAAAATTAGACTTCAAGTATTTTTGTTATAGTTATTCAATATATTAACCAAAGCGACAACATGATCGTAACTTAAAAATTGTAACTTAAATGTACACATTTTTACTCAAATGTACTAGTCGTTAACAATAATAAAAATATCAACAAATGTATTTTTTATAAATCAAGAGAATAGAAAATTTCTGAGGAAGATAATTATTTGAAAAAACATTCTACAACAACAAATTTATTTCTTTTGGAAAGGGGTTAGATAATTAAGGCTGTTATCTTCTATTTTTTTAAAAAAAGACTTTAAATAAAGATTAAAATGAAATATATTATGCATATGTCAGTGTATCATGTTAGAACATCATTTCTTGAACGGTCAAGCACTACGTTCTCGTGCAAGTTAAATTATATTTTTATTCATTTTAATCGTTTTATTGAATGAGTCACTTTAGCATTGCAAACTAAAAAAGAATTTGTCTCGCATTTATTGTTTAAAAAATATCGCATTTCCTATTTATTTCATTTCATGTAATCACGTGCTCAAAATGACATTTTTCTAGGTTGTATTGCTGTAGGCCTTGGCTTATTTTTTTTAAATCAGAGCTTTTTTAAATGCAATGGCGACGCGCTATTAAAAGCTGATTTTTTGAAACGCGCGTGCAGATAATAAAAATTTTATTTTTCGCCTACGGATTTTTGTTGACGCTAAAAACCTCATATCAAAAACAGCATCATGTTTTAACATGATAAAATAAGGACATAACATGATTTCTCTTATACTTTTGGCTATGGCTCTTGGTACAAAAACCTATGTGACCCTAAGCGCAAGACAAGTTATATGCATAATAACTTCTACTAATAAACTCAATTGGAGAAGAGACTCAATTAAAATTCAAAATGTTACAAATAAAAATTAAATGATACAAATAAAAATGTCATTGTAATTCAAAAAATATATGATTTACCTTTGCCAAATTGTAGAACAGTTTAATTGTAAAATTTTACTTAAAACCGTAAAATTTTTTCACTTATAACTCGCAGCATTTTTTTCTAGAAGATATCAAAATGGCTGGTAAAGTAGTCTTTAGTGTTACCTTTCATACAACTCAGTAAATAAAACAAACATTATATTATTAAATTATAAGGCTCTAGACACATAGCTCTCAAAGTGTTTTTTGTCAATTCATACTATTAGTTCACACTCTCCTTATATATATGTAATTATTCAAATTTTGAATCTTCAATAAGTTTATTGTTGAATTTCTTCATCCACTCAAATTCTAATATATTTTAAAACTTGTAGTGGATGACATTTGATGTGAATACAGTTATTTCAAATATTAATAATTAAATTTATTTAATTTTTTATACTTAAAATAGAATTTTAGAAATTGTAATGAAAATTGAAATCAACAAGTAGTAGCTCAATCGGTAAAATGCAAGAATTTCTGTAATTTTCAAATGATAATGAAGAATGCGAGCTCAGTTCTTTCGAAAACGAATAATTCTTTTGATAAATTATTTATATTAATTGCAAATATTTAATAAAAAGTGACTAAAGTTAAAAAAATTATTTGCTGCCTGAAGTAGGAATTGACTTAATTTTTTTAATAACTTGCTTTCTTTAGATTCAAACTGTCTTTTAACTTAGCAAACCTTAGTGGAAAAACAATTTTCATTTGAATATTACACTGTTCAATGAACAGAACGGTATCATTTTGTAATAATATAAGATTTTGAAAATAATATAATTTATATATTTATCTGAATTTGAAATTTAAAAATAGTTAATTGTGGTAGCTCTTGAGATTATTTAACTGAAAAAATTTAATTTAAAAATTTTGCAGTTTTTAAGGTTAACCCATAGATCACTAAAAAAGTCTAATCTTTAATATTTGAAAGGATTTAATTGATTATTGAATGTTTTTGATCTACGATTATTGCCCTATTAAAAACTTTATTGTAATATAAATAAATCAATGCATGTAATTAAAGGTAAAGTATGATTCATGTAATTACCTTAAATATAGAAAAGACATTCAAATTAAAAAAAACTCTATATTACCTCAAATAATGACTTAAAAAAACTTATTTTGTAGTAACTTTATTCTGCATTTATACAGTGAAGATGACGGTATCAAGTTTTAAGATTTTAAACGTGATGTTAGAATATATATTATATGGATGCTATTTTATATTACAATATATGATGTCGTTTTATCAGGCCAGTGGTATCAGTTTGTAAAATTACAGAGCTAAATGATATTTTATACAACTTTGTATTTGAATGCTGTATTCTGTTTACGCCTACTCTTAATATACTTTGGCAATAGTAAAGAAAAAAGCTATCTGTGGTGGTTTAATAAAAGTGACCAGATTTTAGACAGCTTCCCAGAATTTTAGAAAAAAAATCAAAGATAAATCGCTTGAAATTATTTATTTGTTAAATAAGAATTAAATATTAATATAATATTGTCCAATTAGAGCAGCTTCATCTTTCACAACACCAGCTGGCGCACCAATAATTTTGGCAGGGCTACTTCCATGATCTCTGGTTGGTCTTCCTCTTATAATTCCTTGTCCAGGATATCCGGAAAGGCCTGCTCCTCCAAGACCACCGCCTATGTGGCTATGAATTCCTCTGCCTCTTAGAGCTCTTTCTACAGAATATCCGGAAAGGTCTGCTTCTCCAAGACCGCCGCCTATGTAACTATGAACTCCTCTCCCTCCCAGTGCTCTTTCTCCAAAATATCCGACATCTGCTTCTACAGGGGCGGTACGTGCAAAATCACTGGTGATTTCACTTTCAGCATATCCGACAGGAGGTGAACCAACTGGGACGATGGATCCCCGTTCACCAACACCATAGGCTCCGTATGCTATTGCAGGTGGGCCCAATTCTGATATTCCGATCGCAGAAGCACAAGCAACAGTGAACAAGATAATAACCTGGAGTGAAAATAAAAATAATAGTTAATAATCAGTATTTGATTGGCAACTGTAATTGAAAAGTTAAATATGTGTTCGGGATTTTATTTATTTTGCTCTCAGCGTTTTGTTTATCGTGCTATCTTATAATCAAACAACTGGACTGACAGACTTCCTCTGAATGGATTTTATTGTTGTGACTAATGACACTTACCATGGACCAGCCCCGCTGATACATCAGCAGATTTTAGCCGGAGATATACGTCTCTTGTTTTACAAGTAGCGCCATCTAGGGCTAAGAGTACGACTCAGCTACGCACATGTCACAACACTTTTTAAGGGGCGAACTTCATTCATGCATATTCATTCATACATCTCAGATCGTAATTTAGACCTGGAACAGAGAACGATCACCTCTGACCCGCTCTAGTCCTCCAAAGTCCTCCTAGCTCTCGACATGGAGGACTTTGTGACCACGAACCGATTTAACAAACGCCAGCCGCCACCCACTCGGGGAATCGTTTTTGACCGGTGAGCTTCGAACCCGTAACCTAAGGAGTACGAGTCCAACGCTCTACAAACCAGGTTATCCCATCCCATAGATTTTTCTTAAAATGTGATAATAATCTATAAAATTGGTCTTCAGACAGTGTACCAAATTTCATCTATCTATGACAAAGTTTTTTTGAAAAATGTTTGCCACAATTTTTCAAAAATGTGTTTTTTGAATTCAGTGAAGACAAAATAGTGGATATTCGTTAAAATCTAGAATACAAATCTTTCACAATTATAATACTTTTTCTGTATTACATATCCAAGAAAGTGAGAAGAAAGCCTTTATGAAAGCCTTTTGCGGTCATAAGTCTACTCTCAGCCACAATTCGAAAAGGTGCATCATTTTGACATTTTATTTATTCCTTTTTTAAAATTTTAATTATTAAAAACATTTACAGGATGTTAAAATGATGCAGATTTATTTTTCTGGGAAACTCAAATTAAAGCAGTTGTATGTATTTATTTGGTGTAATAAACATGTTCATGTATTAGGTGAATAATTAGGCATCGAATTACTTTTCTGACTGCTAAGTGTTTATAAGAACATTTAATTTAATTATTTTACGTATTTAAAATGTATCACCCACCTCATTAATATTTTACGATGATTTTTTAATTAATTAGTAGCTAATTATGAATTTTCCTAATTTGGTATGTTATTATACTAGTGAACGGTGATAGTTATTAGATTTCATATTTTATTTAGAACAGTTTATCCAAACTTTATTTTCATTTCATAAAATCAAAACTATGATATGAGTAATATATCTCAACGAGTTTTATTCGCTAGATTCATTCTTATAGATATTTATTTGATTGCTTCATAATATAAATTTTGAAAAATCCTTTAATGTAAATCAAAGATTTTCTAAGCAAATAATAGTTCAATTCTAACATCATATCAATGCAATCAATTCATATTATTGAGAAAAAAACTATAATAAAATGTCCAACTTCAAAATTTGATTAATTTCTATATTTTAGGTCACATAGAACATGGTAAATATATTTTTGAGATAACATGTGATTTGTCAGATTAAAAATAAATGTGTTTTAAGAAAGTAATCTCAAAAAGTTACAAAAATGCAGAAAAAAATTATAGTGATATTTTTCTTTTTATAATGCTCTAGATAAATCACCAAAAGATGTAAACCGTCGCAAAGTTGGCGATTGGCAACTCAGTGTTGGCGATATCAGTACAATCTAAAAGTCACTATCAAGAAATGCAGCCAAAAGGGTGTTACTTAAATAAATTATTATCTTTGCACAATCATTACAAAATTGCCAAGAAAGTCACAGAATCCAGTCATTAGACAAAATTCTTATCATCTCATGCATAACGGAGCTGGATGATAATAGGATAATCTGCAAATCACACCGGGTTTTGCTTTAATAATTGAGCACTTTCATTATTCGAAACTGACACTTTGTCAAACCTTCAGTAAAAAGAAAGAAGTGTTCTAAATGCATTCTTATTATCTAACTAGTCATGAATATTAATCCAATCTAATGTAAACAAATGAGAAAACCAAAGACAAAATGCCCCTGATAATTTATCTTTGATACAAGATTTGTTGCATAGTTTCCTAATTTTCAGTGTGTTTATTTACAAAACACATTTTCCGACCCTTTCTGCTATTGATTTTTTACATAATCTTTCTGTATAGATCTATTTCTGATCGTTCATTTCAGTTTCAGTGCACTATTACAGAACGGTTCTATTTCTAATTATTTTCCTGCACATAGATTAGAAATAGATCTATACAGAAAAATTATGTAAAAAAAGCAATAGCAGAAAAGATCGGAAAATGTGTTTTGGAAATAAACAAATAAACAGTGCAAATTATTAAACTATACAACAAATCTTGTATCAAGGATAAATTAGGAAATTTTTTTCTTCGGTTTTCTTATTCACATAACTTTTAAAAATCATAATAGAGTTTTTTATTGCTTTAACTATTAAATGCATTCAATTAATTAAATTTAACATATTGGAAATGAAATAAACATGTTTAAAATATTTTTAACAATCAGGTGAAGATTACAAAAGTGAGTTATAGTTTCATGCAAATTTTACTAATAAGTCTGTTATAGCAATTGACAATAAGCAAAGCTTTAATCTACCACCAACAAAAAATTTAATTGTAAGAAATGAACTCTTGGGATTAATGCTTAATATGATTAAATGTATTAATATACATTAAATGTATTAAAGTATACATGTTAATTAATTAAATGATAAATATTATTTAGCTAGTATAAGCCAATCAAATGTTAATTTCAAATCAGCCCTTATATGAATTTTTAAGCAGCATATGCAGCATAAAAAAAAGACAGTATATGCTAAAACAGCATATGATAAATAAATTTTTTTAAATAGGTTAAATATTAAATTTTATTCAAATAGTGCATATTAAATCCTAATTAATAATTTTATGTTATACACGTAAATTGATAGTACAAAATGATTCATTTTAACATTATTTTTTTCAGAAAGCAGTTTTTTTTTAATTTCTTCCTTATAAATCACATCTTTTTTATTAATCATATCTTTCATTACATTTAATTAATTGCATTTATAAACTGAATTTAAAAAGAACAGATTTTAAAAATATTTTTTTAGTTTAACTTTCAATTTATTCACAGTCAAAAATTTCCCTCTATTTTTAAATGTAAAATGGATGCACTGTTATAAAAATTATCTAATTTATCAGTATTATATTTTTAAAAATTTCTTTTAATATTCTAGTTATTAAAATTAAACCAGACTCAGGTACAAAAAGATTAAATTATCAAAATAAAAGTGAACTTATATAATAAATTATAAGATGCTATATATATATTTCAGAACTTATTCTATGTTTTATATATTAATACCATTCATCAATATAAGTAATAGGAAATAGTAAATAGGTAATATAAAATGATAAACATAGAATAAGTTGCAAGCAATCTTGTTTTATCCTAAATAATTTGAAAACATATTTTGACACATAAATATGCTGAAATGTATCATAATAATACATTCATAAAACAAATTACATAATTTTTAAATCGAAAACAATTGTATCTTCAAAAGCTACTAAAATATACTAAAACCATACTTGCTTTTGAAAACATGTTAACGCTTATCACTATTGCCAATCTCTAGTTGCAAATAGTTTCATAATTCAGTAGTTATTACTTTTATATTAACAAAAAAGAAAAAAGAAAAACTTGAATTTTTTTTCTTTATAGAATTAGATAACAAGATCATTAAACTGAAAGAAAATGGCATAGTGTAAACTGACCTTACGGAATAAAGGACAATTGCGAAAACAAGTATCAATTTCAAAGTTTTAACAACTAGATTTCTAATTTCTGGACACTTATCGATTAATATATTCATATCGATACTTAACGATTCACATCAGGTTTGGTCAAAAGTTGTTTTACCGAAAAGAGTCTGATGTCAAGTCAGGTCACCCAGTTTCTTCCAAGTTTACAGTTTCACCGTTTTGGTCGTTTGCATTCAAAGTTTCAGAAGCATTTATTTGTTTGTTTAATTGTTAATTATAAAGGTTAGTTGGCCATCTATCTCCTTTTATCAAAGAAAATAAAAGACTGATGTAACTTTAAATTGGCATGACATAAGAAGTAAAGACAATTGTTGAATCATATTTGTGGAATTTGAATTATAATCATTGTTATTAATTCTGGTGTGGATTTTAAAAAAATGGTTTTAAGGGAAAATGATTAAAATTCATCATTTGAATCCAGAAAAATAATACGATGAATTTAAGATTCATCCAGCAATTATTTCGATTATTCAAAACGGTTTCACTAATTCGAAATATTTTTCGTTCGGAATAAAAGATGGAATATTTTCGATCTAATGCTATTTTTCTGGCAGTTTACAGCTAAAACTTTCTAAAAAAATAAGCTAATCATTTCATGAAGCCAAAATGCAGAATTTTGGTTTTTATTAACATTTATTTAATTTATATCAACTCAGCCATTTGTAATGAAAGTTGTCAGTTAGTCTTTTTCGCTCCTCGGTTTTAATTCGATATATCACACGGTAGAAGAAATATGCTTGTGTAAATTATGAATATATTGATAATGAATGGTTATGAATAGATTGATTATGAATGATTATGAACATACCGATAGTTCATTCACAAAATGAAAAGAAGATATATTAAAACATATATATAACAACAAAAGGAAAAGAACATATATTAAAACATATATATAACAACAAAATGAAAAGAACATATATTAAAACATATACATAACAACAAAATAAAAAGAACATATATTAAACATAAACATATATTTTAAAAAACATATATAAAGTAATACAACTTTATGTGAAACTTTAAAATATTTTTTCAGAAATCTTCAGAACTTGTTTGACATTCTATTAACATTTATATATTTTTAAGTTTGTATTAACATATATATATTACTTACTATACTAAAATTTCCTAAAATTAAAATTTCAACACTGAAAAGACATTTTGAAGGGGAGAGAATACAAAATTAAGTTTTCTGAAGGGTTATTTCCTGAAATTATAGCAAAAATGAAATTTAGAAACATTTTTAATTAATTAGTTTTTAGTTATTTAGTTTGAAAAGGAAAATTGGTTCAATATTCCCTATATCCATTTGCAGTTAAATTTTGTAATTTCCCATTACTTTCCTCTGCATACCAGCAAAATCGCTATACGGGCAAAAGCAGGCAGATAAACTAATTCATTTTGTTAAAAATATTATTTTTTTTTCTGTCAGGACAATAATTTATATTTACTAGCTTTCAGATCAAACAGAATCAGTATTTTGATAAAACATCAAGAATAAAATAATGTATTGATTTCCACATCACATATGATACAACGATGGAACTATAATCGAGTTTTTCAATGGAAGCAGGTCTTCTTATGAAAACATTTGGAGGACCATTAGTGTTTGCAATGCCAATTCCATAGCCGCCTACTCCTGGACCACCGATAGCTCCTTGTCCTGGCTTGTAGCAAGAGAGAGACTACCTCCATAACCATCGATTCTTCTGCCTCTGATGGTTCCCACTTCAGAATATCCGACAGAGCCAGCAGTGATAAGGGCACCGCTTCAATAGCTACCGCTAACTATTCTGTTAATATCTCGACGACTCAACCTGATCCCGATTTGGCCTGAAAGAACTGAGGCGCCAGTTCCATATCCATCGATTCGTCTGTTGCCGTAGATTTTATTTACAGCATACCCAATTGGGACAGAAGGACGCCTCTTCCAAGGATACCATAGATTCATGGCGTTACATCAGGTGCTCCAAATCTTGCTAATCCAACCAAAGATGAATAGGCAGCTGTTAATACATTGCATAAGATGATAATATAATGATGACAAAAAATAAATTACTAAGCCATATTTTTTGTATAAATAAATATTGAAAATAATTGTAATTCTTAATAAAAATCCTAGAGAATATCTTAGAAATTTGAATGCGAAAATAGTAAATGAGAAAAAAAAAAGTACTTAACAATTCTCGATTTTTGAAAATAAAAAAAACTTTTTCTCAATATTTTTCAACTGTTTTAAAAGTTTAGTACGAATGGTTGAAAACAGAATTTAGATAAACACTTGAAAACACTTATGTGGGATAGATAGTACTGAAAATATTCCAGCAGCAAATCATTAAATTGAATAATAATATAATTTAAAATAATTTTATGTAATAGTAATAAAGTCGGAGGTTTTTATTCTTATTTCAAGCGATGCTTTTCCTTTCCGGATTAAACTAAAGAATTACTTTTTCAGGACTGTATAATACACGGCTAACTTCATTATATATTTCTGTTACTACACAAAAGCTTTTTATTGTCGGATAAAGATTTTTTAAATATAAAAATAAGGTTATAAAATAGATTTTAAAAAATATAAAACATTTTTATTGAATCTGCTTAATATAAGTTTTTATTGGTTTATTTAATTTTATAAAAATCAAATAAATTAAACTATCTTTATATTTCAATTTATTTTTTTTTAATTTCAAAAAAATATATAGAATTTTTTTTGAATTCCTTTACCATTTGCTTTATTACTTCAATAGTCAATTAGTCATTTTTCAATGGTTATTTTTTAACTCAAGAAATTATTTTGATAAACCTTTTAACCTTCATTTAAGAGTATTTTTAAAATATTAAACTAATGGGAGAAATCACTGATATATTCTCCAATAAAGGTCTTATCTTGTACTTCTTACCGTATACAATTGTTCATCTATTAAAAATTTAAAAGTCATTAATGCTTTACATGGCATTGGCGAAAAATAATTACAAAATATAGAGCTTTGATTTGGATCTAACATTTGTACTGAATCTATATAGCTTTGATGTGAATCTAACATTTGTACTGAATCTATAGAACTTTGATTGGGATCTAACGTTTTTATTGGATCTATCGGATAAATATGTATTTTGAACACCATTTTCTCGACCTATTGAATCCAAATTTAATAGAAACTACAGTAACATTTAACTCTGTGACAAATTTGGATCAAAAATGGATACAAATATACATTTTAGATGCTAATTCTGTTTTTGAAATTTTATCTAACTCTCTACGTGAAGGTACTGCATTCTTTAAATTCTGATAATCCGACGAAATGACTTTCTAAAAAGGAATATTCTTAGAATATTACAGAAATGTAAACATTTTGTATTAAGACTTTATACTAAATTCCATCAAAGCTCAAGTTTAGCTCCAACCATTCTTAAGTTCTTTTCAAAAACAAGCACAATACCAAATATAAGTTTCTGAATTCCCAAAGACCTGAATCGGGCAGATTCCTCAAAATCTACTGTTTGAATTTTTGGATAATTGCAGTATTTTTTTTTCTGCACTTCGTATTTGAGAAAGTGAAATTTTATTTTTTTCATTCAATTACTTATGCGAATGTATTTGCTAAAATATCACAACCACATAAACAACACCGATAAAACGCTGCAAATAATAAAAATATTCGAATTACAAAATACAGTATATCTGAAAATGAAGTTGCGCATAATGCTTTCATATAATATAAATATTTTAGTTAGTGTGATTCTTTATTTCATCGAAGCCTAATCTAGTATTTTGGACACAGCATTCAGTACACTATAGTTTCTACACTAACAGAATATTGTATTTCGATTCTACCTCCATTATATAAACCTTAAATATATTTGCATGTATACAGGAACAATACATTGAAGCAAAAACTCAGGTTAGTGTATGGCGTATTTCGAATGGAGTGATCGAAAATGGAGCTTTTTCATTATTTAGTAAAATTCAGATTTTCATTGCACAAATCAGCATTTAGCGCAAAAAAGTGAAATGCTTTTTCGTATTTTGCAAAATACGACTCATGGCCGAGAATTTCTGTAAGAAAATACAACTCGATAATTCATCAGAATATTTAGTAATAACTAGCTTCATAAGTCATTAATTTCTTTATATTGATAATATTTCTTATATTATAAAAGGTTCAAAAATTAATTATTAAACCTTTCTTAAACCTAACTTGCCTTAAAAGATACAGAATAATTGAATTATATTGTATTTATATAAAAGTCACAAAAATACTTCCTCAGCATTTATTTTTACAGAAAATATCTTTTAATACTTATTTTGTTTAATATAGACAGATGTTAAAGATTAAACTATTCTAGATTTAATTTTCAATAAGAATTAAATTCTTAATCTTTTAATTTGGTGATAAAAAGTTAATTAAATCTAATGTTTTCAAATGGACATAACACACTCATACAGGTTAAATTTTATTTTATATTATATTTATTGTAACGAATCATGTTTGAAA
>JAOUZG010052733.1:72374-94413 GCA_026289955.1 Argiope argentata
CACACAAGCAAACACACACTAACGCACATTAAATTTACAAGTAGAATTGAGGGCCTATTTCATTTATTATCATGTGAGAACACGATGTTGTTTTCGTTAAGCAGTTTTGTATAATTGAAGGCAACGAATAATTGAGGCTTGAAATCGGCAATGAGCATAAATGGCAATATTCATCACCCTCTTTTAATCGATTATATTTTTCTACCTGCTTTTACCAGTACTGCATTATTATTATGTATACTTCTTTGAAGGTATATGCGTTTTTAAAAGGTTGAGGTGCTTTTACCAGTATTCTTTTTACAAAACTACTACTTCATGACTTAATTAATTAATACAATTAATGACTTAAAAAAATAAGGTTCATGATAACTTGAAATTTAGGAAAGTAGATTTCCTTTTTTTTTAAATATTCATTTAAGTTTTTCTTAAAATTACAAGAAAAAATTCGATCATTTTTTAATCAATCTTAAAATACTTACTTTTGAGAGCATATTGATAGTTGTTGTTCAAGACCAATTATAAAGAGTTTCAGTATTCGATTTGTACTGCTTTTATACTAACAGAACCAAAAAAAACCCTCCTTTTTGTCCCAGAATAAAATAATCCAAATAAGTTCAAGTTTAAGAAAATTTATGTGAAAGAAAATTAATATAGTATTGTTACTATGACACTAACATAGTGTTGTTTTAAATTGTCCTTCCAAAAATAATTCCAAAATAATGAGAAACAATTTCAATATCTGATGTATATTAAAGCATATATTTTTATATCTATAGGTAAAACTGTCAACACATCTTCCCGAAGGCTGTTTTTTTTTTTTTAAGTGTTTAAAGTTGTGCCAGGTCACCCACTTTACTTCTATACCACTTTCATCAGTTTGCATTCAAGGTTTCGTAAACGTTTTTATGTTTTACTCAACTAACCTTGATTAAAAAGGTCAAATAACCATCAATCTCATTATGTGCTGTAAGATAAAAGCTGATGCAAGTTTGGGGTTATTTTACATAAGGATTAAAGGACACCGATGAAAAATTACATGTGTAATTAAAAATGAGTAATTCAATATAACTGTAATTATTAAAAAGATAATTACCGAATTTTTATGGCTTTAAAAATTGTTTGTTCATTATAAAAATGATCAGGGATGTTTTCATGTTGAATTAATTTTAGGAAAGCGCATTTTGGCAAAAGGGGGGGGTATTCCATTATTTTTGAAGAAAGCATACTTATCTAAGAGAAAGATAAATCTTAAACAAATTATTTAACCCATACATACAATTTTACAAAGCCATATGAAATTTCAATGAAAATTTCATATGGTTTTGAAATATTCATAGAAAACTCAGCATAAGTTTATAGTAAAATCAGTGAAAAAAATTGGAGATTTTTCTCTGATTTTCAACACAATGTAATGAGATGATTGAAAATATATGAAATTATTCCAAAAGAAAACAACCTTGAAATTTAAAATTGTTTACTATTCACTGATTATTTATAAATGAATAAAATAGGTTTTAATTTAAAGAATAATTTTTAATTAAATGTATTTAATTCAACATAAACATCTCAGATTGAAAAAAAAGCACTGTGAAGAAATATTGTTAAGATTTTAATTTTTAAGGATATTAACAATAAATATACCACATTAACAAGTTTTTACGAGAATTAGTCGCTTTTTCCCATAAGTAGATTAACATATATAATCATCATTTATAATTATCCATATATGATAAAATTTTAAAAAGCGCAGTTGCTTGCTACAGTTGTTATTATTGTATTTTTATATTAATAATTTGAAATTAAATATTGATATCGACTGAAGTTTTTAGAACTAAAAAAAATATCATTTTTGATAACTGATAAATAAAACCGTAAATCCCACAGATGACTGATACAAATCAAACGAAATGTTCAAATAAATGTCCAGTTGATTTTTTTTATGAAACAATTACATCCCGAATCAAAACAGAAACGCAGATTCAATGACTATTAATCATCACAAATTGCTATATAATAGAGTATTGTCAGGTACATCATATTCACCTTAAAATTGCCTTAAATGGTAATTAAAATCTATCGTGGTCAGAACTATAAATGAAGCTAGTTATTTATTTAACATTTCTCAAATATAAGGGCACATACACATTTTTTCACATACATATATGCTCATTTATACAATATCTAAATAGCCTTATTATTATCAGTCCCGAGAAACTTGTAAAAATGAAAACCTTCATAAAAATCACTACAAGTCTTCAAAATGTGAAATTGAAGCATGAAAATAAGATTCTATTTCAAGATTAATCAATTTTTTTTCTGATTGTATAAATCAATAGAAAAAACTGAAGAAAGTTAAAGCAAACTATTAATTAAATATATTATCCTATTCTAAAATGGTCATTATATATTAATTCTTATAGTTAACTGGACATTAGCAATTATTGAATTATTTCAATATTTTTCATAATGTCTGTCTTTAAAAAATTCAAGAATAATCCTAAATTTCTAATAATATCTAAAATCCTAAATTTCTAAAGCTTTCAGAATTCTCCAATTTCTACTTTTATATTAACTAGATTAAGAAACCAGTATCATTTTAATAAAAAAAAAACTCTCATAGAATAATCAAAGTAGTTTCTACTTAAAGAAAATAATAATAAAAATATGAAACGTTTTATGTCAACCTGTATTAAAGAAAATAACTTTAAAATGTTAAACATTAATTTCACAGTTTCATGGCTTGGATTGAATAAATAACTCATTTTTTATACAAATGTTCACTGCTCACATCTGCTTTAAGCGAAGGCTATTTACACAAAAGAGTTGCAGGTTATCCACTTTTCTACCAAATGCATAACTTATTCTATTCAGGGCCTGACTAAGGCAGGCGTAGCTGACCCGGGCCCCTTCTTATGTTAGAAATTTTAGAAATTTTATTTCACATTTCCTTCTTTAATGAATGTTCTTCATTACTAAAGTAGTAAAGCAAAAAGGGGGCCCAAATTTTTTCTGCCCCTGGCCCCAACTAGACTAAGTCGGGCCCTGATTCTATTCTTTTTCATCATGTTCATTCCACGTTTTGTAAAGTTTTTTTTTTTATTTTTTCATTTCTGAATTAATGGAAGACATTAAATTAAGTATTTTTTATTATGTGAGAAAATGACGTTGCTTTGGTTAGATGGTATTGACATCGAAATTCACGGGCAAAAAGTATTTTTACCTGCTATTATCAGTATTACATTATTATTATATATGCTCTTTTTACAGCAGAAGCGTTTCTAAAAGGTTGGCCTGCTTTTACCTGCATTGATTTATTATTACTCAGATGCATTTTGAAAAGGTTGACGAACTAGGCCATCATAGTTGCTATTTCATCTCAAAATCGGTCGTGCACCAAAACTTTGTTTGTTAGTTGGACAAATTGAAAATGAAAGTTTAAATAAATTACCATTATATATATATATATATATATATATATATATATATATATATATACAGAGAGAGAGATTGACATAAAAATCTCATGATTTTTTTAAAACCATTTTAAAATTTGATTAATGATTTTAATTAATTAAGGTAAATAATGACTGAAATAATAAGAATGTTTTCATATAATAATTTACGATTGAAGATTTTCTTTTGTTTTTCTATTTTCTGCCAGAGGAATCATTTTGAGTGATCTTGAAAAATTCTTGTCGCTACACTAAATGTACTCGTGTATTATTAACTATTATTGGCAAGTATTATTTACGAAAGAGTTTATTAGAGAACATTTTTTTCTAATTTTTTGGCGCTTAATCGCTGGAATGAGTTGAATAATGAAAATAACAAATGAGTATTTTGGACGAATTATTTTCCAATCGGACGAAATATTTACCAAAACTTGACATAGAAGTTAAATTGTTGTCAGAAAATCAAATTCAAAATCGTACATATTTAAGCCATTAGTTTTTTTAATTATCACGTTTACAGGACTCTATGTACTTATTTGTTTCTTCTGAGGATTTCAATAAATGTTTACACTTTTCATGTTAATTCTGTTGTAGTTGTTTCTAATGGCACTTGCCATGGACAACCTCGCTGATGCCTCAGCGACTTCGAGCCGAAATGAGCGTCTCTTGTTTTGAAGTAGCTCCAACTAGGGCTAAGTGTGCGACTTAGCTACACACTCATCACATTTGCTTGCACAGACCCTTTTTACGAAGGGAAGGCGCATTCACACACCTTACAGATAGGACAGAGAAGAACAACCATCACCAAAATGGAATTTGAAACAGGGACGCCCAGATAATGAGGAAAACGCGCTCCCCTATGACAGGATTCCGGCAGATGTTAAATTTAAGTACTAAATTTCATTCATCTACTTCTCTTCATTTTGCAATTACTTTGTTGTCTTATATTTATGCTTTCTTTGAATAGATTCTGGTCAAAAGTTCATAGAAATGTACAAATTTTTTGTAAAAACTACCAATCTCAAATTTCATCTATCTAGCTCACAGTGTTTTTGAGTTATTCTGCTCACAGATAGACATTTCCTTTTTTTAATTATGGGAATAATGAAGCATTTAAATTCGTCAAAACAATTCTATTTGATCTATTCTAATCGAGCGATTTTGATACAATATAAATCAGGTTATCAATGATAATTTTCATTCTTGAGTGGATCCCTTTCCCCTTTTCCAATAGGGATCTTAAATGTGAGGTTGAAAAATCTGGTTGAAAGGTGAACTCTTGCTGCTTTCATGAGAACATTATTGATGTAGGGTCGGCTTCCCCCTGTCGATAACTAAACATGCTGAAAGCATTAGAATTTGTACTATGGAAGGACATAGGAATCAAAAACAGTCCCCGTAAATTCTGTCGTGGAAACTGATTATTCACATACTTTTCATATGCTCAGGATTTCATTTTTTCATGTACTCAGAGTGAGCCTGAGTAGTAATTAATGATTATTATTTAAATGGTCTACTTTTTTATGTCTTAATTTCCAGGATAATAATGGAAAATTAAAACAGGTGGTTTTTCCAAACTTCTTACATATTATTCAAAAATTCTTTAACTGGTTTTAGTCAAGGATTTTTCATGGCTGTGCCGAATAATAAAAATGCAATAGACTCCATGTGTGAACTATCCGATTGTTGAATTGGAATTTGTATTGTGAATTGGTAAATGTATTGGATTGGTACAAATTTTTCATTCAAAGTTTTGTTCATTGTTTAGTAGTGATTTTAAATATTGTAAATAGCTTTGTCTTGGTGTGATGTTATTGATTTGAAAAGCGTGTGGAAAAATCAGTATATTATCATACCAGAACATGATGTTGTTTTACGGATGAGAGTTTTGGCGTGAACAAAAATCCGTTAGCGAAGAATGGAAATTTTAATATCTGCACGAGCATCTCAAAAATCAAATTTTAATAATGTGTTGACATTGCATTTACAAAAGCTCTGATTGAAAAGAATGAGTTAATTATTACAGCAAATAAAACCTAGAAATACGTTATTTTGAGCACATGATTATATGAAATGAAATACATAGGAAATGCGATATTTTTTTATAAACAATAAATGCGATACAAAGTTTTCTTTGGATCGTTTGCAATTCTAAAGTGACTCATTCAATGAAACGATTAAAATGAATAAAAATATAATTAAACTTGCACGAGCACGTGGTGCTTGGTCGCTCAAGAAATGATGTTCTGACATGATACATTGAAATATGCATAGCAGATTTCATTTCAATCTTTTTTTTTCTTTTTAAATACTGCCAATAAGATAAAATTTTGAAAATATAAAAAAATCAGTTTTTATATTTTTATTAACTTTTATCATTTTTAATTTTATACAAAACCAAAGATAATCATAAGACTTTTATTAAAGGTTAAAAAAGTTTATTCAGATCTTTTTGGAACTAAAGATTTAAAAATTTTGCCTTCTCCTTTACTACTACAAAGTTTCCTCTCCTCCCTACACCCGCTATTTCTTTTAAACTATATTATTGTTTTATTTAACATTACAAAATTATTTTTTCCATAAATACAATTTTTGAGATTAAAAAAAATATCTACAAACAAGAATATGAGATAACAGAAACATCGAACATCTATGCGAACATCTATCATTCTACATCGAACTCTATAATTAGCTATTCGTATAACATTGAAATAACACCATATTTCTTGTTTAATACCCCACGTAGGATTAAAATAACATTGTATATCTAATTTAAAATTTCTAAAAATAATTTATTTTATTTTATTTATAGTTTTTTAAAGTTAAAGTATCATTTATTTTATTTAATTAATAGTTTTTTAAAATGAGGGATTTTTTTTTAAATAAGATATTTTACCCTAGAAATATTTTCAGAAGTCTGCATTTATTTATATTAGTTGGCTATTTCTTCTCAATGGATAGCGAATTTTTATTGTAAAATTAATCTTATTCTACATTAATTTTTTATCGCAAAAGTAATCTTATGTATTTTTAGCTTTGTATACTCGGACACTATTGTTTTAATTTTACTCACTAATAGAATATGAATACTTCTTTTTTACAGAAAGAAAACGCATGATATGTTTTCCAGCGCTTTTTCAGGGCCGTTGTAAGGTTTCAGCTTGTGAGCAGTAAGGTTTCAAGTTAGAAACCCGATTCCAACTAAGAACCGTCGTGAAAGAGGGTCGGTTGTTCTTTAAATCTGTCATGGCCAAACGTCATCATTTGACCGCGGTTCAAAATTACGAAGCCTGCGCCAAAATAACCCTAGTGTTGTTTTACAAAGGGACGTCAATACAAGTCAAATAAAATAAATCATTGCTTTTTTATTGCACTTTTCCAAAGTGAATTATGTAATAGCAGACTATAATTTAACGTTTATGTAAATTTAGCTGGAGAATTCCTTTTAGTTAAACAATTGCTTAAAATTTTATTGAAAGTACAAACAAAGTATGTAGTAAACATATTTTTAATTAGTGCTATATAAAACAAACTAGTACTATATAAAAGTATATCATATACAGTTTACATATTTAAGCCATTTCTTTTTTTGAATTATCGCGTTTACAGGATTTTATGTACTTACTTGTTTCTTCTCAGAATTTGGCTCAAATTTCAATAAACATTTACACTTTGGGTATTAAATCTGTTGTTATTGTTTCTAATGGCCCTTGCCATGAATAACCTCGTTGATGCATCAGTGATTTCAAGCCGAAATGAGCGTCTCTTGTTTTGAGATAGTGCCAAATCAGGCTAAGAGTACGATTTAGCTATTCAGTTATCACAATCGCTTGCACAACCCCTTTTCCCTTTTTACAGGAGGCCCATTCACACACCTTGCAGATAGAACATAGATGAACAACCATGCCCGAAACGGGACTCGAATCCTGGAAACCCAGTTGACGAGAAATACGCATTGCTCTTATGCTAGGACGCAGGCGGATGTTAAATTTATGTACGAAATTTTATTCATTTTGTAATCACATTTTTATATTATGATTAGGCTTCCTCTGAATAAATAGCAGACTATAATTTAACGTCAATGCAAATTTAGTAGGAGAATTCCTTTTAGTTAAACAATTTCTTAAAATTTTATTGAAATTATAAACAAAGTATATAGTATACATTCTTTTAACTAGTGCTATATAAAACAATAAACTAGTACTACATAAAAGTATATATACTTTTAAATAGTACTATATAAAAGACAGATATTTTGAATTATCTATTGGAGATGCACCCATAATTCCAAAACATAGTTTTGACCCAAATTCCACTGAGAGTTCCAAATTTTAATTACTTCTATTGTCATTTCAGCCGAAGAATGCGTCATCATATTTTGAAAAATAATAGTATGAAATCACTAACACTTTCTTTAATCAACAACCAAAATAAATTAGAACTTACTAAGGTCAAAGATAAAATGCAGAACACAAGGGGAAGTAGGTGACCTGATGTGACTTCTAAGTTATCGGCTTAGAATGAACGACCTTCAAAATACCCTTTTATGAATTAAAAATAACGAATTAAAATTCTGATTTTAATGTTATCGTTCCATAAACATCATATTAATGTTTTTTTAAATATATTTTTTCCTTAGTATGTTTGCAAAATCATACGGTTAAAAATGGTTTTTTTATTATTTTATAAAATTAGAGTTTGTTCCATTTATTCCATGAATTCCATTTATTTTGTATTGGAAATCCCAGATTTTTTACTTGGTTCTGTGAGTATAAAAGTGCCGATCGGTTAGCCGTTGAAACATTAGCAACTCAGGCTAAGCTGTCATAAGAACCCTCAACATGATCGCAAAGGTAAGCTATTGTCAGATATATTGCATTCAAATTTTGAGCAAAATTGCAATATGTATCTTGAAGAATTTTCACAGAAAACGAATGAATGAAAGAATGAATAATCTATTATATAAATTTTTTATGTAAATATTGCGTTCATTCGCTTTGTGATTCATAGCTAGCGAATCATCTGAGCAATGATATTTGAGGTTTGTTTTATCAGTATTGTTTGAAAAAATTCATGAAAAATATTATTATTTAAAAGCAAATATTTATATTGAACTTTACTATTAAATGAGGACAAAAGGGAAAATTAAAACTACTAACTAATACCAAATCAACAGCAAATAAGTTTAAAACAATATTATTTATTAATTCTACTTTTAGATGCACCTTTTGTGGCAACAAGAATAACTTTCTGGTTTGTTTACCTGCTTTGAGTGATGGAGTTCCTATGGGATAATAACCTTTGTCGCTATATCCCTCAATTGTTATATTCAAGAATAGTAATGGAAATTTTTTGTCCCTTGGCAAGCAATCGTCTGAATACTTTACTAATACACGTGTTTATCCAACGATATCAGATGAATAAAAAAGGAGAGGAGGATTGAACTAAAATTGGTAATTTGGAAAGAATATTTGGGTACAATCCTAGTATACGATACCCCTTGATTTGGCGACTTCATGCCGAGAAGCCATGATGTCATTTCTGCCACGGGCGCTCGTTGGCTGCTTGTCAAAGCTATCGTTCCTGTTAAGTTGTTCAGATGTTTGGCGACATTTTTCAAAATGGCGCCAAAGGGGTACCGTATACTAAGATTCAACCAATATTGGATCTTGAAATATCTAAATTGACTAGAAACTATGAAAATTGAATCAAAACTTAAAGATATTGGATATATAAGCAAAGAATGCTTTTTTTTATGGAACTTTTAGTTTTGGATCGAAAAATGCATATTCTGTACGCGAAAAGATTAAGCTTACAGCATTGAAGGATTCTACGGTGAAGTATAATAACTTGCTAACTGGAACTAAAAAAATTGGTTTTAGTGAACAAAAGCGAGTAAAGTTTAAGACCCTTAGTAATTTATATTAAAATAATATTAATATTCTAGATTTCATTTTTTGTTCAAAGTTTATTTTCTTGTTTAAAATTTTTCTATTTTTGATCAAAATATAAGTAGTTTAAAAATATTAAATCCTGGAATAAAATGAAGTATTGTTTTTAATTATTGAAGTTTGTTATTGTAAAATAAAATAAAAATCCAAAATCGTCAGAGGATTTTCGGTTGAAAAGAGAATATTGAAAGTTTTTTCTGATTTAAAATTGAGAATCGTTTCATTTTTATTGATTCTTTTGTTCTCAATGCCTGTGTAAGTATCTTAGAATTTTTATGACCCACATTTTTTTATTTTTATGATAACTGATTTTTGAAAACTTATGTTTCGAATGGGCAGCTGTAAATACAACTTTGTATCCAAATTTTTGCCAGATGATACAAGTTTATTCCAAATACCCTAAAAAAGCACATTTCCTTTACAAGAAAAAAAATTCATTCTGCTAAAGTCAGAATAAAAAAAGAGAAACGTCTATAAGATATTCACTAGGCCAAATTCGTAACTGAACTTTCTGGAATTATTGCTTTTGGTTCAATTAATAATTTGACGATTTATTTCTTAAAGCAGAATTTTGCTTAACTAATTAATTGAATTGAACTAAAATTCCGCAATTTTGTTTTATTTGATTAATGAAGTTGAGATATAATTTTTACACTGATTTCCTTTTTAAAAAAACAATTAAAGAGTATAAATAAATAAATATATTAATCATAATAATTGAGTATTCTACATCTTTTTATTTCCTGATTTAAGTAGAGTTTCACAATGTGCTAGAATTCAAGATTCTGAACCCATTGAACGGAAATGACGAATCCAGCTCGTCATAAACTTTCCTGAACAAACTGACAATGAAGAGCTGGACTCGTCAGAAATTATTGAGGTTTGATGCTTTTTTTGAGAGAGAAGTGTGTGCAAGTCATATCGAGTCTATTGCTTTGCCATACTTGTGTGCAAGCTTCTAGTTACCGTTAGAATGTAATTTTTATAAATCTATATGTATACATGTTGAAACACGTACTTACTTTCTTTTAAGTACTATGTAGCTCTGTAATATTTTTGTTAAACATTAAAGAAAAATTAATCGACACTAATTAGATTCTTATATATAACAAAAAATATTCATAAAAATGTGTGAAACAAATATTAATTTTAATAATAAACAAATTATTTGAGCAACAAAACCGTAAGTTTCTATATCAATCCCTCCTCTTAAAACTAAGAAAATTAAATCGTCTGCCAGAGCAGTGCTGACTGAAAATAAATTGTCGTTCAAGGGGTTAACCTCTGGGCATATCGTGTGAGAGTATTGACATAGAGTAATGACATGGCAATGAGATTACTTAGTAAGTGGTTGTGCAAGATAAATAATGGATTGATTTATTATATAACCTCACCTCTCAAGTCAGTGATCGGTCAGGTTTTTGAATATTGAATAACACTAGCTTTCATGCAACTATAATAATTTCGCTTCATTTTATTTCAGGTTTTTATCATTTGTGTAGTTTTGGCAGCTGCGCACGCTGCCCAGATGGGACCAGGAGGATTTGGACCATCTGCAATTGCACCTGGTGGGTATGGAATAGGTAGAAGAGGCATGATGGGCCCTGTTTCTGAAGCTCTTGGTGGATATACTAGCCATGGATCCCTTATCGGTAGAGGTATCAGTCGTTATGGTATTGATACCCCTATCGGATATGGTGGTTATGGTGCCATTGCCGGTAGAGGTATCGGCGGTTATGGAATTGGTGCCCCTATCGGATATGGTGGTCTTGGAGCCATTTCTGGTGGTGGTATTGATGGGTATGGAATTGGTGCCCCTCTTGGTGCAGCCGCAGCTGGATACGGTGGCCTTGGAGCCATTGCTGGAAGAGGAATCGGTGGCCTTGGAATTGGTGCCCACGGAAACATCGGCGCGGGCATTGGAAATGTCTATTAAAAGGTTCATCAGTGTAATACTTTAATTTCATATTATTTTATTCGGCCTTTTATTTTCATTGTTATGTTTTAACGTACAAGAATTGATATGGAAATCTTATTTTAATGTTTGAATTATATAATTCATAATAAATTCATTACTATTGCAGCAAAAAATGGCCTTTATTTGTGAATTTTTTTATGAATTTCAGACATACTCAAGTGGTTTTTTTGATATATATTTTTTTAAATTTTAATTTAAAAATGCATAAAATTTTGTGAACAAAATTTCCAATAAAAAGAATAGTTCCAACAGCACCTTCTTTATAAAAGTAAAAGTTTTAAATTGAAATTATTGTTGTTACACATTTATAGCTGACTGTGAAATAGTAGCAATATAAATTCAGAGTGGAAATTAAAGATTACAGCGTAGTTATATGATCGTAGTTATTATAAATCAACAAGAAACTAAGATTTAATTTTAAAGCTACCTAAATAATTAATTTTAAAGATTAGGAATTAAAAAACATAATCATATAACTTGAAAGCCTTCTAAAGGACCATAGAGGCCACGTATGGTTCCGTAAAAATTAATAATATGTAAAACTTTTTCATTATTTTTTTAATATTAATAATTAAATAAAGATATTTCCACTTATGAAACAATTTTTTTCAGAGCTTAAATAATTCATGCAGTAAAGGGTTAATGAATTAATTAAAAAGGTATTCTAAATTAATATTCCGTTCTGTGTATTTCTCACAAAGCAGATAATTATCTTTAAATTAGAAGCCAAAAATCACACTTTAATAAGTTGTGTTTTAACTACATTCCCCAATGGCATACGGCTAATAATACACACGTCTATTTATCAGAGAATATACGAGAAAGTTTCGGCAAAACCACTCCACTGGGTATAATTACATCAACCATATTTTATCAGTTCATTTGACAACATATAATAAGTTTTTTTAATGCTAATTTAGTTTTCTTGAAATAATCATGCATATTCGTTAAATTATTATTATTAGTTAGTTAGTTGCAAGCTCTATGATAATTAGATTATATTAATTGAAGCACTATATTTAAATTGTTAGCTCTAAAATATTAACTAATATTAGACTTTAAAACCTAACAGACTAAGTTTTAAAAAAAGAGTTTTTAATCTTGCCTTATCTTCATTAAATCGGTTAAGTAAGCGATTTTTACTTTTTTTGTAATAATATTGTCAAATTTCTTATTTTAGTTACTATTTATTGCAATCTAATGTGCACGATGTAGTCCCATGTAGATATATGCGCTCTATGCATTGACAGAACACGTGACATTTAAAACGGAATAATAAGCACTCATATACAAAAAATTAACGGACGAATTTTATCGATTTATTACCTTTCAAAACTTTTGCTAATTGCTCAACGCCATCTATATTTAAAATTTGTTGTAATTGCTTGAATACAATTTTCCTTTAATATTAGTTCAGACCGTTTCTTCATAATAAACGATACGACTAAAAAATTATATTTATCAACTGTTTTATTAAATTTTAAGCTTTCTTTTTTACAGATAATGGCAATATATGAATAAATATAAATAGTCATACTTTATTTTGGATTTTATAGTTTTAAATATTAATGGCAATGGATTAAAATTTTATTTTAGAAAATATTTCCTTCAAATAATAAACTAAATATTCATTCAGTTGCTAGTAGCTTTACTTTTCTTATAATCGCAAACAGAATTCATTTTATTTAAACAAAGGTGAACTTTATTTTCAGAAATTTTTATTGTTTAATAAAAAAAACTAATTGGTTGCATTTGCTATAAATTTCAATTTGGATGATAATAATACTCTTTAGCATGAGACCAATAGGTTTTGCAATAACCGGAAATTTTGTAAAATGTAGAAATAAAAAACAGTGGAATTTTATTTGAATTTATGAATACTGTACAATCGTTTGGGCGATATATGTTACTATTCTAAATTCAATATTGATCCATTATTTTTGTTCTGAAATGACTTGAATCTAAGATATCTGTTTTTACCTTGTTTTTAAACGATGTTCTAGTACCAAAGTTTCAAATGCCGGGATTCCACAATTCTCCGCTAAAAGATGTACCTTGATATAAGCCGGGCATATGTTAAAATCTTCGAAACCAGACTTTGTTCTAGTAGATTTTTTTACTGCTATTTTTCAAGCCATTTATCTATGGCTCGAAGAGACAAGAATTGTAATAAAATTATCTTTCTGAAACTTTAAAATTGGAGATATACCAACTAAACTAATTCATGTATATCAAATAAGAGTCGGATAAATAATGCAGGAAACAATCAAAGGAATATTGTGTATTATTTTTTCTTCCTCAAAATGTTTGCGTAAAAGCACAAGTAATATTTATTCGAAGATATCAATATAGAAATAATAATCCTCAAAGATACTAATATAATATTACGCAAATGCATCAATTAAAAATAATACTACAAAAATTAATAAAAGCGCGTATTTTTTTAGTTTTTAAAATATAACTAACAAATTTCTCCCTACTCTTTCAAAGTTTGAATATAAAAATATCTATTTGCCCTATTTCCCAATCAAAAACATAGAATTTTAGAAACTAATTTTTTGGTGATATTATTGAAGAATGTTAAAATAGGATTTAAAAAATGATTTAAAAAATATCTTTCATGATACAAGTTTAAGAACTAAGTTGAATCATGCAGATACATTAAACATTTTAAGGGTTTCTTTTATTCGAATCATTAAAATTAAACAAAAAAAAAATCTTAGAATTTTTTTTATCCGTTTTAAAAATTCATCAATTTCATTGCTTCAAAACCGAATACGCATTTCCTACAGATGCGAATTCTTAATCTAATTCATTTTATTTTTATATTTTACTTTATTGTTTCCAAGTTGATCCACTAAACTGGTGCAAGAAACAATTCTGCTTTGAGAAAAATATGTCTGGAAGATTTTTAAAAATATTTTTGACTCCAATGTCGTTATTGGCAAACCTAGCAACAATAAAACCATGGTTAATTTTTAATAAAAAATTCAAATAATTTTTGTTGATGAAAATTATTGTTTATACATCTTAAAATATCGTTTGGGCTTTTTGTAAACAGTTCTTTAGAAAAAAAGGAAACAAAAGAGGCGTTTACTGCGATACAAATCTAGTGTACAATCAGAATATAATTTACTGTTAAAATATATTATAATGATCCCATTTTATTAAAATTTTTATATATTTTAAAAACCAATTTCATTAAATTTAAACAGTTTCCTTTTATTTCAGTTTTTCTAAAAGTTTTATAAACATCTACTTTTCATATTTTTTTATCATTAATTAACTGCTTTTTAGTATCATGTTTACTAAAAACCATGTAAATTTCATGCTATGATGTGACTTAGAGAAAAAAAATTGTATGCGAAATGTGGTGCTTTCAAGAAGATGAAATTGAATGTTTTAAAATGCGAATTTATATTTCGTTTAGTGTCGCCATCTGTTATTATGAAATAAACTGATTTGCATAAAAGATATGCCATTGCTTGATAAAAGGTGAGTGGTCTAAAAATAGCATTTGTATTGAAAACGAACAATTTATGATAGTGGAATTATAACAACATTAATGACGAAAAATATATATTGAAATAAGATTACGAAATTCGACAAATCTAATTTTAGTACAAATTTGTTTAAAAAATTTTTTAAATACTTTAGCATATTTGGTTCAAATTTTTTATGGAACTTCAATTTAAAAGCTAAAACCACGTACCAATTTTTTTAAATTCAGCGTTAACGTTTTGTTGTACTCAAGCAGATTACAGCAAACACTTTTTTTGCGCTGAGTTTGTAAGAAATTTGATAGAACTTATTTATCCGGCTCAGTATTTTTCAATTACTCCTTATGAAGAAGTAAATACCGTAAATGCGCTTTGCCAACTCAGGAAGTGTGAAATAGGAAGTTAAAAAATCTCGAGTCCGAATTTAAGGCATTTCGTATATTAAAAACAAATATTGGTAATTAAAATTGTTGGTTAACAATACGCGCTGATGACTAAAATGAAGGATATGAAGTATACATTAGCTGTACTTTCAAGATTAAAAATATGCAGTTTTATCAATTACAAATATTTGTGCCGGGTTTTCGGCACAGAGGTAGCGCATCTTCCTCGTATTCGGAAAGTCCCGGGTTCGAGTCCTGGTTTGGGCATAGTTGCTCTTCTGTGTGCTCTCAGTGGGGCTTGTGACTGTGCCCCCCTTTAAAAAGGGGTTGTGCAAGCAAATGTGGTGACCGTGTAGCTAAGTCGTACTCTTGGCCCTAGTTGGCGCTACTTCAAAAACAAGAGACACTTCTTTCGGCTTAAATCTGCTGCTGCATCATCGGGGGGCTTGTGCATAGGCAAGTGCCATAAGTAACAACAACATATATTAACTTTATATATTATACAGTTCTGCAGGTTCATATCAAGTATATTTTCCAGAAGTATTCTACAGACGTGTATTGAGCTTTCTAGTTGAGAAAAAGTTAGAACTCATCGTAATAAACTACATTTTTTGGATAGTGAATTATGGCCACTTTATAATTACGATGTAACATCACCAATGTAATACTTCCATCTTATATGTTACTATATCAACAACACAAGAGAACAAGCGCAAATTTAAATGATATTAGCACTTTTATAGAGAATAAATGAATACACAACGTACACTATTTCCTCTTCTTTATCTCTCCCGATCGGCATGATTTTAATGATAATATCTGTAGACAAATTATAGTTTATTCTTCCTATTCCCACATCAGCTATTCAAAAATCAATGAAGAATACTCAAATCTTGCGGATGCATTATTACCATTACACTCAATTTCTTTCTTGCTTATTTTCAATGTTTAAAGAGCGTCTTAGGTATTGTTTATTATTGTAGTGAGCAACTTATTATTATAGTGAGGGATTGCTTAAATTAGAAACAATATTGAATGGAGAGTATACGTCTGAATAATCAAATGATATCACATTGAATAGGGAGGGTTTGACAAATAAAGGGGAATTAAATGTGCATTAGGGCAGGAAACAAAATGGATTTGTGTGCTTGAACCAATATTTTCTGTTTTGTTTGTTTGTTTGCTTGTATTGTCAGGAATGGCACAAGAGCCATTCCTGGCTTAACTGAGCCATCCATTTGGTGAATAGTATTTTCTGGTCTTCATGCGAATATTCAAAAACTAAGCTATTGAAGTTTCCTAACCATGAAGATTTTCGGCTAAGGTGTATTCAATAACATGTATTCTTGCCTGATTCTCAAGCATATTTATTAAGAAATTATAAAAATTTAACAAATTTTTTATCCTGATCGAACTGCATTACTACAGCGGTCGCCCAGGCATAGGGGTAGGGCGGTATCCCCTTGGTTTCAAATTCCTGGTTGTTCTTCTTCTGTGTTCTGTCTTTGAGATGTGTGAATTCCCCCCCTCTAAAAAGTGGTTGTGCAAGCGAATGTAACGCATAAAGTACCTAATTAATACTCTTGACCATAGGTGGAATTACTGGAAAAACAAGAGACGCTTTGTTGGCTTAAATTACTGACAAATATGTCAGAGAGTTTATAAGGTGCCGCAAGTAACAACTGCAGCATTGCTATAAAGTAATTACGAAGAATTAAAGAATAAGTAATAATTAAAGAATAAAAGAATATAATAAGTAATAATTAAAGAATAAAAGAATATAATAAGTTATAATAAAAGAATAAAAGAGTATTATAAGTAATAATTAAAGAATAAAAGAAAATTATAAGTAATAATTAAATAAAAGAATATAGTAATTAAGAATAAAAGAATATAATAAGTAATAATTAAAGAATAAAAGAAAATAATAAGTAATTAAAGAATATAAAAGAAATACTATTAAATTTCTTCAAGCTCTTTCAGGAAAACTTAAGCAAAATGAATGTTTCAATCCTGTCTGAAATTCTATGCTTTCCCAAATCTCATAAAAGTTTCTTCAAAGTTTTTCCTATTTAGGATAATATTATTTATTTAATTGAGTATTATTTTAATTATTATTTATATATCTGATACTTCCCACACAGTTTTTTATTATTATTTCTTCATACTTTTGTTTGTTTGTTTCTGAGAAGAGTGTTACTGTAGAAGTTCTGTAGAAACAATTTTGTTCCCCTTTCTGTTTTGTAAATAAAATATTTGTTTCTTCTCTGACAAAAGGTTTTTACTTTTTCACTCTCATTTACTTTTCTTCAAATCCTATTCATAGCCAATTATTTGAATTTTTTATGTTTAAAGATTTTTTAAATTATTGAATGCACAACTTTCGAAAGGAAAATAAATATTCAGATGAAAAATAAAACTTTTCCTAAATTCTCAAATATTACCTAAATTGGAAATATTTATGAAAGAATCATCATAAATAATATTTCATTGTATAAAAAAATCTTTCAAGGTGTTATTAAAGTAAACAAAAAGTGAATTTAACTTATTTTCACTCTTTAAAATCTAGTTATAATTAGTCCATACTTAGATATAAATGATATTGATTATTTAGAATGGACATTGAAATTTTATACTTTACATAAAGAATGTGGAAAACACTTGAGATGACAATCCTTTCTCCATACTTCTGTACCACATTATAAAAGAATATTTTCTATAAAGGCATCAGATTTATCGTATATCAGGCTCGAATTACGACGAATCTTCAGTGAAATCAGATTCCGAAGTTCTCAGTTCTAAAGCCTATAAATCACACTAAAAATTCACTAAATGAAAACAAAAGAAGAAAAAGACAAACAATTTTGTTCTTAAAACATCAAACTTAGGAAGGATTGTGACTCTACAATACAAATTTTGAAAATATACGGTACTTACGTATTAGACTGTCGACGCCAAATGTTTAATAACTCATTGGAGACGGATTCAAATTTGGCGATAAACCATCGCAGCCAATGAAATCAGCAAAATGGTGAACTACAGTTTAGGTTTGAATAATTTTTTTTAATATTGGGTTTTTTTTTTTTTTTTTGCTATTATTGGTGGTTTAGATTATTGCGGTTTGCTATTATTGGTGGTTATAAAGATCGACTGTCTAATACGTAAGTACCAAATAAACATGGAGTAAAAATTAGCAATAATTTAAATCATTCATCACTTTAACAATACTTAAATTTCGATTCATAATTTTAAATAAAAGAGAAAACAAATAAACGTTCCAAGAATCTTTTCATAAGAATCAAAAACATACATTTTAAAAAAGAATTTAAACTTCATAACACCATGAATTTTATATTTTTAAACGAAAGGTTTTAAAGATAATTCGTATACATTTATAGAGATTGGTCGTGATTAATTTAAGCAACTGTGTAAAATCCTTTACTTATATAACATATGTAAATAAATTTGAGGCATTAAAAATGCGTATTTCTAAAAATTTCATACAAGTATTTTTGAATTAGCCTTAATAAAATCATACGTTTTATCATTTAGAAGAGCAACACGCTCTTTCACATGAAAATAATAAAATATCCATTGAAATACATCTTTTTAAAAAATTACTCTCGATTACTAATTTATATTTTTGTTGCTTTTAAATTGTAGTTGCAATCCTCTACACATCAGAGAATGAATTTTGATTCGTTTTTAACTTACTCATTCAATTTTCGGTATCTGATTTTCAGATAGGTAATAGGCGCACACAGGATCACCGAAGCTCATCTGGGCGATTTAGAGGCGAAAGCAAACGGCTAAAAATAGCACTAAATTTCTTGCGAAACAAAAAAGTGGTACTTTTTTATATTAATTAGAAAGTTTATCTATACACGATGGCAAATAGAAAGGCCTTTTTATAATGTGGAGTTAAAATATTCCCTGTGCATAAATCATGAACTTTTCTAGTCCTCTATAATGTAAAATTCTTGAATTTTTAGCTGAATTTTAGTAATTTTTATTGATGATACAAAATGTTATGGTGACCAGTGACCCATAAAATGACTTTCGGCAATATTTACCTTAGCAATCTGAAATTTTACAGACAATAAGAGTAACACTATATAAGATGACACACAAAATTTGGAATCATCATATTAATTTATTTGTGAGTTAGGGGCGTTAATATAATAAAATATTAGTGATAAATAACGTTAATGAAAAATTTTTTCAGGCGCTCCAAATTTGTTCAAAACCATTTCAATGCGTTATTACTTACTCTTACTCTTTTAAAACAAAAGTTGGGATTAATCTTAAAATTTGAGAGCGAAATGTCAAAATTAATTAATATAATAACTCAAAACTACTGATGTTTTTAAAGTTTAAGTTATATTATATTACCCCCCCCCTATCTCATAAATAAGTTAATGCAATGCTTTAAAATTTTGTGTGTCATCACTTATAGTCTTACTCTTAATGCCTGTAAAATGCCAAATTGCTAAGGTGAATATTGCAAAAAAAAGTTTTAAAGGTCTCTGGTCGGCTTAAGTAAAATGCGCACATGATTTTGCATTTATTAACATATCTGGAAGCAACACAATTTTCTTTTGGTACTTAGGTATTATACCATCCAACTATATCGCCAAATTTGAAGTCGTTGCCAATGAGTTGCTAAACCACCAATTATGGCATTCCGGCAATGGCGTAATCCGTTGATCTTTATCTCCAAATTTTAATGCGTCGCCAAAGAGTTACTAAACCATTAGTGATCGTTTTGAATGACGGTATAATACGTAAATACCTTTCTTTCTATATCTTTTGTTTTACACAGCTTTTGATACTCTGGTGTTTGAACCTATCATATATTATACTCTCTTGTAATAAAATAGGTATTATTTGCAGGAAAAAGATAACAGAAATCAAAGTTTTCTGCACTATTGTTATGACATTTGGTGTTAACTTTGTCAACATTTTGTTAAAAAAAGCTTAATATTTAAAAAATAAAAAAATTCTAAAGTTTATTGCAGCTGTTCTCAATTTTTTCATTTACATATATATCCCACAATATTTAGTTTAATTTATAAGTTTTACAGTCAATGAATAACACTTGCATGTGTTCCTCTAAAGATATAGACAGAAGTTTCATAATACATTTGATTACAATTCAAGCTGTTTATTAAGCAAATGAATACAGTGTGTCTAAAAATTTCCAATGAATTAAAAAGCAAATTTCATACCCTATTCAGCATACAAATTTCTAATTTTGGTTCAACAATTTAACATTTTAACATCGTTTTATCATACTCAGTTGACAAAATATAAATAGCAGCCATTTCAGAAGAAAATGTCATTATATGCAAATGCTGTTTTCTATTTAATAGAGTATTTTAATGCATTTTTTTCTTTTTACTAGAATATTTTAACGCTTTTTTGGAGTATTTTAATATTTTTCTTTTTTTACCAAAATATATTAATACTTTATAGAGTATTTTAATGTTTTTTTTCTTTTTACTATAGTACCATAATTTCCAAAGTTTTCAGGCAACAAATTGTGAGAATTACAAAATTATGGGATAATTTTGAAATAAAAGGAGTTAAATTTTACTAAACATGTACACTATGTATATTTGAATTTCTACTTTGGAAATTAAATCCCAAAAAAGATGAAACTTTTTTTATTCCTTAAATACATAACATAATTTCAAATTAATTCCAACACCAAGGAATAATAATAAGATTGTTCATTTAAAAAAGTTATTATTTATTCATGTTTATTTCTGAGAAAAAGTAGAAAAAGGGAAAAAAATTGGAAAAATATTTGGTAAAAATTTTGAATTTCTCGTAATAAGTCTTTTTTTATTACTGCGATAAAAGGGAAAATTCAAAATTTTATTTAATCAAACACTACAAATATAGAAACAAATCATATACCACTATTAATTAACTCCATTTTTAAAAAAAAATAGATAATTTGAAACATCTTTAATCTTTATTGGTAACTTTGGACACCCTTTTATGGCATTATTTTGCTACAAGTTGTTGAACCTTGCTTCGTACGAGATTTACATTTTGTAACGATACGTGTTTTCGGTATCTGTGTTGATTTTTTGGCCCAAGAACTGTATTTGGCTAAATTGCGCCATGCATACAGTTAAAGGTTAAAATCAAAGGCATCAAAAACTGAAAGGGTAACATAGATTTCTAAAACGTGCACTAAAAGCATGGTAGTACTGGCAAAATTGTTTTTAAAAAGCAAATTACAACGCAAGTAAAGAAAATGAATTATAAAATATACAAAAAAGTTAAATAAATGGTATTCTAGTAATTAAAAAAATGAGAATGGTATATTTCATTCATTAAGTTAAAGGCAAGGGCATCAAAAGCTGATTAACAAATGTTGAATTACAAAAGCTCTAACGATGGGAATTAAACGAAGGGCATTCGGTTAGAAAGCATTTGACAATAAAAATAGTAGGACAGGTGGGACATAGGGACGCGCTTTCTTCAAAAATAAGGTGCTTTTGTGTGATATGTTTTTGTCCTATACGGCGAGTCAATTTGTCATCGATCTCTCTTATAGGATGGGCAGGCTACAATCCAATGGATGGTTTGATTGGAAACAATTTATTGTGGATCAGCAAATCTTAGTTCCTCTGCCAAGTAGAAAAAATATGTTTAATTAATGCTTTCTTTACATCTTTATATTTATTATATACATTATTATATTTTTACGAATAAAATTCTCATATGCGGGTTCGTTTTTTATATCTATAGAGTGGGGGGG
>JAOUZG010052758.1:572-14981 GCA_026289955.1 Argiope argentata
TATATATATATATATATATATATATATATATAGTTTAACATTCATTTTCAATTTTTTAGCTATCAAAGCTTTAAAGCTCTACCGATTCTGAGTAGCGGGAAAAATAAAAAGACATCGTATTTTTACATCGACGTATGCAATAGTCTCGTAATTATTTCAAACCGGCCTAAATTAGTCCATTACTGAATTTAGTTTTAAAAAATTCGTAAGAATTCAGAGAATAAATAATTTGAAAATCAAGGTGCAACTATAGTGGCGATAAATTACCAAATATGACAACTGTCTGCATTATTTTCTAATAATCCAAAAAGAGAAAAATGGGAGCGATAAATTCTCAATTTGTTGCCCAGACAAATTGAGGCTTCAAAAACCTCAAACGAAAACAACATCATGTTCTCACAAGATAATAATCATACAGTTTCAAGTTGAAAAAAAAATTCTTCAAATCAGAAATGTCATTGACTAATAATGAAATTAATCCAAAATAATTAGAAAAGGCAAAATTTATGTTTTATGGATAGGGTTACGGAAAGTTTCCTCATTTACTGCATATCCTCTCCAGCTTCTTTTGGTTCGAGGATTTTCTGAAAGATAACATCTACCTTCAAAGATAAACATCTGTACTACAACTGAAGGACAGCATTTGGCGCGATGTTCTTGGTATTACAGAAGACTTATTCCATTCAACGTGGGAAAATATGGTTTTGTAATAGAAAGCATTTTTGAATCTGAATGGCAGCACATCCGACCATTTCACTTTTAAATATTGCTTAAGATTTATAAACTACTAGCAGCACCGCGCGGCATTACCCGTGACATAGCATCCAAGAAGAAAAATTAGCTTTTAACTTGTATCTAGCCTCCACCCGATATGACATGGGCTTGTTACGCAACATCAAACAAACATAAATATATGTTTATAAGTTATCAAAAACAGCTACAAAACAATTTTTTATATCACACGTTCAGAAATATTCAGACTGTTACAAAGGTAAAAATATGATCTGTCCGTAGACAAAACCGAGGCTATGATTTCCGAGATTGGATTTCTTTCTGTTCGACAAAATGAAATTTGAATCGCTGTTCAAAATCAAACGTAAACAAAGAAAGGCATCGTATATGCATTCCACAGCTCTTGCTATTTGCGCATGCTCAGTCTGCAGTTCCCGCATGCGCAGATAAATCAAAATCGCAGTTATAAAAAGGTCCTTTTTATTTCAATATGACTTTAATGTACTAAAACCTTCCCCAATAAATGATCTACAAAATGGTATAGATATCTCCAATATCCGTTAACTATTTCACGAATTTTTTTGATTCCAACATTCAGACGCTTTCAGGAGACTTCATTTTGTACTATGTATAAACATTTATTATTTTTGCATTACTAAACCGTCCATCTATATAATTTTGTAATAAAATTTTTATATAATAAATATCAAAAAAATCATAACTTTTTTTGTAGTACAAATTTTATCCCATTTGGGTCAATAGAAGCGTTCTAGAGCCTTCTGAACTGGGAAATTATTTCTTCCTAATCCAGTATTTAGAATTTCAAAAACATTTCGAAGATTTGCTTTATTTATTTATTTATTTTGTGTGTTTCTTAGATTTAGTAACAGAGACTATTTGGGGAAACTAGAGGTCGGTAATAATCTTTTATAGAGAGCCATTTTTAGAATTAAGTGCCAAACTAATTCTTGCAGAGTCGTAAACAACTTGAATTATGCAATAAAAGATTCCGACGAAAAGTATGAAAATATGATGACGCATCGGTTTTGTCTGGTTTTAGCAACATTAATTGCGAGTAAGGTTTTATTTTATTTGCTACTTTGAAGATCAATAGTTTTTTTAATATTAAAAAAGCATTAAGAGAGGTAAAAAAAAGAATGATTTTTCATGAATAGTGTTTGGAGGGTTTTTTTAATGATGCCAGAACATGATGTTGTTGGGATGAGATTTTTGACACCAACAAAAATCCGTAGGCAAAACATAAAAATATTATCTGCACGAGCATCTAAAAAAAATCCTCTTTTAATAATACGTTGCCATTGTATTTACAGAAGCTCCTATTTTTTTAAAAAAATAAGTTAAAAACTACCGCAAATAAAACCTAGAAAAATGTCATTCTCAGCACGTGATGATATGAAATGAAATAAATGGAAAATGCGAAATTTTTTAAAACAATAAATGCAGGACAAAAAGTTTTTTGGATCGTTTGCAATACTAAAGTGACTCATTCGACGAAACCATTAAAATGAGTAAAAATATAATTTGACTTGCACGAGCGCGTGGTGCTTGGCCGTTCAAGAAATGATGTTCTGACATGATACATTGAAATATGCATAGCAGATTTCACTTTAACCTTTTATATTAATTTTGCTGTCCTTTTTAACTAAACAATTGGCATAAACTCGAAAGTCTTATGTGATTTAAATCTTTCACCATTTTACTTCCAATTAGCTTTTACTCGCAACTTCATATGCATGAGAATGCGCACTAATCTAAAAACAATTTATTTACTTTTATTTTTAACATTTATTTAAATTTAATCTTTTTATTTAAATTTACGTATATACTAAATAAAAAGAACATCAATTATGCAATAAGGCAGCTCATAGCTGCCATTATTTTTTATGTAAATAAGAATCGGAGTATTTTTAACACTTCTAAGCGTCAAATCATCTGTAAAAAATCAATTATCGTCTGCGTAAGAACAACGCTTTTTAATTTCAGAAAAACAAAGTAATTCGATTATTTACAATTACTAATTTTCCTTCTTAAAAAATGAAAGAAATCATCTGTAAATAATCAATTATCATCTACGTAAAAACAACGCTTTTTAATTTCAGAAAAGTGAACTAATTCGATTATTTACAATTATTAATTTTCCTTCTTAAAAAAGAAAGGATTCATCTGTAAATAATCAATTATCGTCTGAGTAAGAACAAAGGTTTTTAATTTCAGAAAAGAAAACTAATTCAATTATTTACAATTACTAATTTTCCTTCTTAAAAAAAGAATGGAATCATCTGTAAATAATCAATTATCGTCTGCGTAAGAACAACGCTTTTTAATTTCAGAAAAGTAAACTAATTCGATTATTTACAATTATTAATTTTCCTTAAAAAAAGAATGACGGAACTAAAGTAGCGAGGATATTAAACTTCACTAATGTTAAAGCGAAAATTGCACTTCCACTTTCGCAACAAATCCTCACGAGTGCAGTTTGGATGCCATATAAATAGTTTTTCTTCTTTTTACCAAGTCCGTTACTCCTGTTCTACCACAATGATTCAGTCAGATGCGCGGGTAATTAGGGAAAATCCTATTGTGGCTTTTCAAGTACTAAAAAGGTAGGCGGAGAATTTATTTGATGTCTAACAACTGTTCTAAGCTGTGTGCTTTTCATTTCTTTCTTTTCTTACCTTTTTATTTTTGGGATTACAGCCTCTATTACGTGAGAAAACAGCTTCAAGGTAATCTTAACATGTATTTTTTAGATTTGATTTTAAAAACTGGATACTTGATAAATTTAAACTTCTTGAAAAATGTTTGGAAATAAATTTTAAAAAGATAAATTTTAATAGGAATAAGTACTAGCTCGTAAACTGAGAAATAAGCAAAGAATATTTGTTAAAAGAGCCTTACCTCTAAATGGTTTAAAATTTAAAATTTCATTTTTAATTGTACTTTAAAACTATCTGCTAATTTTTACTTTCCTGTGCACGCAGTATAAAGAAAATAAAGTAATCGTTAAAAAATTCCAATTTGAAATTTTGACGAATCTTCACATTTTAAATCTCGCTGAATTAAAAAAAAAAAGGAAATGTTCGACTATTTGTTTGAGACCAAGGTAAATAAAAAACACTTTAAGCTAGACGGTTGAAATTCGTTATGTAGTCTTTTCATGAATCTGCAGATTTCTCTCAAATTGTGAGTAAAATTTATTCAGAGGAGGTCTGTCTGTCCGAATATTCGAATATAACTTAACACCATAATTACAAAACGAAAAGAGAGATATATAGATAATAAAATTCGATACACCGATTTAACATCTATAGAGTAGACATCTGCCACATTTTCTCTTAAATACAACAAGGGGTCGACGGTTTGTAGATCTGCCCTTTCAGAAACAAGCACGATAACTGAAAAAAGGAATAACTTAAATTTATCAAATTTGGTATGGGCACTTGTTTAAATTGTAGTTTCGTGTCAATTTTTTTGTTTTTGTTTTTACCGGTTGGAAAAAATAGGCTTCTAAAACAGAAATTTGATTTTTGGATGTTATTAAGGCATATTAGGATATCATTAAGGCATTAATCTTCAAAAATCACACGATGAATTCAGTGAAAATGTTAAACTCAGGCCAACAGTTAATATTTCGCAACCATTGTTCACTAATCCTATGTCAAGTTTTCTCTGGGATGACAAATTTATTACAGATTATGCAAAAAAGTTTTGGAAAGACCAACCCAATTTTTTTTTACTGCAATGAACGTTTCTTTAACAACAAAAAAAGTACTGAATGTAATGAAGCATATGATTTTACGTGGGAACAACGTGAAAGCGAAACTATAACCAAAGACAGAAATTGAGATAGAAAATCAAAAGAGTAAAGATGAGTCTTGGAAAAGAGGAAGAACTAAATATCACTTAACTGACCGTGAATCAAACCTGCGTTGTGGATTGAGAATTTAGCCGCTACTAAATTCACTTGGTGATAATTCTGATTTTCTTTTTACTCCAGATGCCATAGGAAGTAAATTTTGATGCTTCCGGGGTGCTTATTGGTGAATAGTTCAAGCCTATGAATCTTTTCTTTATTGTTTCATTTTCTGTCTTTTTTCCCCCATCGTTTTTATTGTTTACTTTCTACCATTTTCATTGTTCATCAAACTCTCAATATTGAAATATAACCAAATAAAATTAAAAACGTAAAAATATGTTGTTGAAATAAATTCAGGAAGGACTGCCGCTTTACAACTCTAATGGACGAATAATCATATGTGCAATTTGCCTTAGCAGTAGTGACTAGGGAATTTGCCTTTCATCTTTCATTTCTCTAAATATAGGAGGTTCGGGACGTTTAAAACAAACAGAGATCGAAAAACACATGGAAATGTAGTGAACAGGTATGTCAGATATTGTAAAAATTTGCGGAGGACCGAACTCGCAATCTTCTGGTTTATAGTCAAGTAACATAGCCACTAGACAAAATTAATTACTTGTATCCGAAATTTGTTATCTACCGGCGTCCTGGCAAAGAAGTAGTGTGTCTTCCTCGTGATCCGGACGTCCCGGGTTTGAGTCCCGGTCTGGGCATAGTTGATCTTCTGTGAGGTGTGTGAATGTACCCCCGTGTAAAAAGGAGCTGAGAAAGCGAATGTGATGAGTGTGTATCTAAAGTCGTACTCTTGGTCCTAGTTGGCGCTACTTCAAACAAAAGACGCTTATTTCGTCTTAAATCCCTCAATGCATCAGCGAACTTGTCTATGATAAGTGTCATTAGTAACAACAACAACAACAGTTGTTATCCGCTTTATGAAGCTTTCATCATAAATTTATATTAAAAATGAATAGATATTTAAAAAGTATTTTTTGATAAGTCTTTTAATTTTTACTTATGAATTTATTATAAACAAAATCCTGGATGTTCACGGGCAATTTTTTTTCCAACGTCAAAAACCAGGCTTGTTTTTATTTAATCTGTATCCCTAGTCATTTTGATCTTAAAATAATGATTTGGTAAAATTTTCTTTATTCAATTAAATTAAAATTTTAAACATCCTTTTAATTATAACTTAATATTTTTATGTCCATAATGGCATATATATTAATGTACAGAATGTGTTTATATTGTGCAATGCGTTGAAATAATTTATAATATCTTGTACAACATGAGTGTAAAAAACTTGGGCTGGTATACAGATTTTTTTTAAATGATGGTAACTTCAAAAATATTGTTGACCACCTTAAGATTTTACTTATGATTAGAAGACCGTTATAGTAATCGAGACGCGCCAACATATTTTTGGAGGAAATTTGGTGACAAAACAATTACAGAAAAATGCAAATTAAAACCGCCGTAAGATATATAGCAGAAAAGTTCTGATGCAATAATTTACCTTAAAATATAAACATTAATATATTTTAATTTATTTAGTTTTCATTTTAATATTTTTAGTAGATTTCTGATAGGAATGTAACCCATTGTAATGTTTTCATGACATAATTTCGGGAACATTTCTGCAGATCTATGTCTATATGGTTTCCTAGAATCCCAAATAATCCGTCGCTTATATTTTAATGTGGAAAGTGTTGTAGAAATGTTGAATAATTTTGGTTGGAATTATAGATGAGCTATCGAATTCAATGGGAGTAGGAATGATAAAATATTGAAATTTCCATATCTTCATAAGAAAAAAAAAATAGAAAAATAACGAATTAAATGACTTATCATCCCATTGCGAGAAAGAGATCTTGTATTAGAACTTTTTAAGTAGTTGCAATTGCATAGTTGAAAAGTTATTTTCAACCTCTAAAACGGGTATTTTTTAACAAGCTGGTGCTCATAAACTGGACACTAATATTTACAAGTTGAATATTCCGCATACATGATGTAGAGACCAATATTATAGTGTAATGGATATCTGACGACTAGTTATTCTTGTTTAGTATGGTGCCTCTGACTCACTATTCAAGATTGTGAATCATTTATTTTTAAAATTTAGTTGTTAAAAATGCCTACACAATGGTTAAGAGATGCAGATTAATTTTTCAAAGACATTCGACTTAAAAGGAATTATTTGCATTTATTTTTCATAGCAATAAACAAATATTTCTATTAAGTGAATAATTTTGCATCTAATTATTGTTTGGAAGGCAAAGGGCTGGTTAAAGTTTCAATATAGGCTTAATTTTCTAATAATATGCATCAAAGATTTTGATTAATATTTTTGCTAAGTGTTCATTTCTAAAAATGTAAAGTTACTGATATAAAATTTTTTTAAAAAAAATCGAGATATTGTATGTTCTCTGACATAGTTCTCGCCTGTGACTAGAATTATCCATCTTATTTGCCTCTTTGTAGTTATCTGTTAAGCGCTGTAGAGAAAGGGTAATATAAATAGACAATAAGTTCGAACTATATTCAAGTAAAAAAATGAAAGATAATACAAGCTCAGGAAAAGAAAGAGACAGTAGCAAAACAAATATGCTATAAAAATATTCTATAAGTTTGATATCATTTATAAAAACTGCAATTTTTTGCTCTCTAGAGCAAAATACAAAAAAAAAACCATTTTCAAAAACCAATATTACATGGTTGATTTGATGGTTAATGCATAGTATGTCTCCGAGACGATGCAATACAGTCCGTACAACGCCTAGGCATGCTGAGGGTCCAATTATCGATCTGATCTTGGGGAATATAACATCAAGCAATGACATGCATGAGATGGTTGACGGGCTGCAACTCATTGGCCAAGCATGTCCCACAGATGCTCTATTGGATTCAAGTCCGGTGAGAATGCTGGCCAGTCCATACGGGTGATATCCACCGATCCATGACATTCATTTACGATGTTTGCACGGCGAGGACGGGGCTTGTCATCCATAAACACGAATTCTGAGCTCATGGCTCCCCGAAACAAACGCTCATGTTGTTCTAGAATGACTTTGCAATAGATTTGGCCAGTCATTGTTCCAATTTGAACATGCAGGCTAGTACTGGAACTCAGAATAATCCTCCTCCCCCCTACAAACGAGCAATCATGCACCAACGTAACGGTGTCGTTCAATGATGTTCTCTTTTTGGTAACGTGCACCTGGCGTTCTAAACATGGAATTCCGACGAGAATTAAACCGCAATTTAAACTTGGACTCGTCGTAAAGCATCACACAAGTCCACTGTTGCGGTGTCCACAATGCATGGTCTCTACCCCAGGCTAACCGCAGGCGACAGTGGGTTGCAGTAAGTGGAACACATCCGATAGATCTACGAGCATGCACACCAATCTACCCTAAGCCCCTGTACACGGTCTGCTTTAAAACTACCGTACCAGCGGCTGAAGAGAGCTGACCAGACAGGTCTGATGCTGCGCTCCATTTGTTTGTTTTTGGCAGTAACTGCCAAATACCGGTCCTCATTTGGTATTGTAACTCGTGGGAGAGATGTTCTGCAACATCTACTCATATTACCATCACCTTGGAATCGTTGCCAAAGCCTGGGCATGACACTCTGGGCGATTCCAAGTTCCTAGGATACTTCCAGCTGGGTACACCCACATTCTAGATGGCCAATAGTTTTAACGCGCAAAAAATCATCCAAATGCGTCTTTTGCATCATAACAATGCAGATATTGCACTGAAGGGCTTATAAAGCGCTTGCGATCAATTTTACTTCTTTGCCTGCATTCCTTACACATCACTCTCTTACGCTCTCGTCATTTTGGCATACTATGGGTGTTTTCTGGTGGCTTCCTGTAATTTGCATATGAGTTTTGAAGATGTCTGTGGTCATTTTACGGGCGAGATTATTTAGAGTTCGATTATTTTATTTTATTTTAGAGTTCGATTTCCGAGTGACTCTGAATTATCCTTAATTTATGGACATGATTGTAACTAGATGGTAGGTTTGAATCAACAATAATTGATAACAATTATTCATACAAACAATTATTTGATAAATATGAAGGATATGTATTTTAAATTGCTACGTTCTTCAGGTATCATGCACAAAATGTAAAAAAGAAAAGAAAAATGTTTTATTAACAGATCTATTGAAAAAGGCAATCGTAATTTTTTCAGATGTTGTCGTTTGAAACTTTATGATTATCGCTGTATATTCTGACTCTCCCTCTGTTCTAATTTTAAAATTCATAAGTTCGTACTGCTTTTAAGTAAATAATGGAATTTACATAAAAAATTAATTAAGAAATTTATAATTTTTTTTCCTAAAGTATCACTGAACATAGAAAAAAAACATCAAATATTTGAATAAAGTTAAAAATGTGATGAATAATCTGAAAAATTTCAGTCAATAAAATAAAAAAAGTCGGATGCGTCTTTTATCAAAAGTATTGCCATATCTTGGATCAAATTTTGTTTGAACTGAATGTGGTTTCACTTGAACAGTTCCGGCTAGATCAACTCGTTATCATGAAACAGGATACGAAATGGTACGTTCCAATCTTCACCAATACATAAGAACCACTCGAGAAGAAGTACCATTCTCAGGTGAAATATATATAAATATGAAAACGCAATTGTTGAGCATCTTGACATTGAGAAGATAATAAAGAATCCAAAGATATTTTTTAACCTCTTTTACCAGTTTACTATCAATTCTTTTGATAAGATGATGCTTATGATTATGAAATTCTTTGAGCAGAAATAGAAGCATTGCATTTACGCTTGAAACCAATTTCAAAATCGATGTTTGCATTCTATTTTTAACAGACATCTTCTTCGAAATATATAATAACAAGTAATATATAAAAAAAGTCTATTCCTACTTAGGTCAACAAAGAAAAAGTTAATACTGGCTACTTTTTATAAAAGAATTACATTTAATAAATAATTGATCAGCTAATTGTACCTGGCCAAAACAAAATCCAAGTTCGTACCGATGAAAACAAATCAGAACAGACTCAGAACACAATCAGAATACACCCAATTGTCGTAGAGAATGAAAATGCATGGGTTTTCTATATCAGTTTGGATAACGATATACAGATTAGAAAATTTTAATTTTCTTTATTCTGTATTATTTTAATTCATATACTTCAAAAGAAATCCGAAAAATTGATTCATCAACAATGCTTAATTTTAAATGCATCAAACATTAAGAAAATAAACAGAATCGTTTGACATAATCGGCCGAAAATGTGTTAAGCCTAACCTCATCAGCGTGGGGAAAATACAAACTGAATACGTTGCTTATTTGTCGGTGGGGAAATAAAGATTTTATGGCAAGAAAGTTAGTTTTTTAGTTTTTAATTAATAAATAATGAATTAATGTTTGAAAAATCTGTATTAACATGAAATGTCATCCACTTCGTTTAACTGTTTAAAATAGTCAAAAATAAAACTATCCAAAATCCAAAACAAAAAATTAAAAGATGATTCAGACTTCAGCTCGAAACATTGATGCAGCGTAATATTCAAGACTTGATCTTGAATTTTGTTTAAAAAATTATATCTTAGTTATACAGTAGCTATAGCGAACCAACAAATATGAAATAATATAATATTGTGTAATACGCGTATGCTTAAATGCTGTATCTCTAACGAAATAAATACCATGAAATATAATTAAATTTTTTTTAAACATTTCAAAACTAATGAAAAATTATGTTTATGTTAAAATTACTGCTTGTACGGAAATAAAATTATTATTTAAAAGCTTATTTTGAGAAATTTAAAGCAAAGTAAAATGCTGTTGTTGTTGTTGTTGTTCTCGTGTTCCGCTGTACTACGGAAGGAGGGATGCAGTAGCTTGTTGTTGTCCCGTGTTCCGCTGTTCTACGGAAGGAGGGGTGCAGTAGCTTCTGAAGGTATGAACCCCTGAGCACTCGAGGGCAGAAGTCTGACTTCTAGCTCATATGAGGATGAAACGCACAGCCCCTTTTTACAAGGGGGAGCATTCATACATCTCACAGATAGAACACAAAAGAACAACCACGCCGCAACCGGGACTCGAACCCGGGACTCATAGACCACGAAGGAGACGCGCTATCTCTGTGCCTGGACGTCGGCTTGCATACCTTTTAGGGGAGGATTATTGGACCGTAAAGGATACTGGCCATTAGTGTTTCATCTTCCTATTCTTCTACGGGACGGACTTCATTCATTCGTTCATTCATCCACAGTTGGTAACTTAGATCTGAAATAGAGGACGATCACCTCTAACACAGTCCCCCAGTTGTATTACATGGAGAACTTTATGACCACGACAGATTAAACCAGCGCCAGCCACCACAGACACGAAGAGTCTTCAGGCTGGCGGGTTCGAAAGTAAATTTGTGTGTGTGTGGGTGTATAATTCTAAGCTCTGGAGTTCTTGAAGAAAAACTTTAAAAAAATCAATATATTCTATCAGTTGACAAAAACAAATGAAAAATGCATATCTGATTTTCATTACTTCACAACGAAGAACAAACTACTCATGCGTGGGACTCTGAAAATAATAATGGAGCACTTGTAGCTTTCATGGCTTTGCCCATGATTTTGTCCGGAAGGAAAGTATTTATTATAAAGTATATGAAAAATGTTCAAAGGGACCGCTCCAGCTGATTAAAATCTCGCATCTGTTTAGTACAATAATATACCGTTCATTTCAGTATCCTGAGACGATCACTTTTCGACGATTCTATCTCACTAAGAGGTGAGGCTCGAAAGAATGAGCACATTTTAGGAATTCCTAGTCATTCTTTCACCTCGGATTCCGCTCTATTATATACTTTTTTATTCAAGTTTTTTCACGTGTATGTGAATATCGTTTTGATTCAGACCTTAGTATTTTATTTTAATTCAATCTGAAAGTAATCTGAGTTTACTTTATAGTTAAATGTAAGCCTCCCCTCTTTTCATATTTCCTTTCACCCATATTTTGACGAGTTAAATCCATCCTAACGCATGCGCAAAAGTGTGTAGGATTTTAAAATCCGTTGGCAAATGTGTGTGTGATAATATTTTTAATTTTAACTTAATCCTAATTAATTTCTTAAGTCTTAGTTTTAATTCAGTCCAAAATAAAATATTATCTTATTTCTTGATCCCATTCCACTTTTTATATTTAATTAAATCAACTGAAGTTTTATCAAAATACTGCGTCATCGATTTTCCATTCCAAGTGATCTATGATGGAAACAGATTCTTCCAAAGGATACCTGCGTTTCTCTTGTCAAGGTCGTCAATTGTGAGAATTCCTGTCAAAATTCGACACGTGTCAGATTTACGAGCATCTCATGGTATATAAGACCATAGAAAAATGATTTTGTTCCTTTTGCCTTTTTTACCTTCTTATTTTTTAGTGTCTGCGCTGCTTGCACATAATGCGTGCCTCTCGAAATGCAATAAAACGAAATAAAAAATTCAACCAGTATTTTCCCTGTATTTTGAAGCCGTAAAAATTAGTTTTTTCTTTAATGAAAACTTCCTTGATCGAGTCAAAAATATTAGTTATTTTCAACAAATAATAGAATTGCTCGAAATTAATTAGAAAAGGCAAAATGTAAGCTATGTGGAAAGACTAAAGCGCCTCCACTGTTACAATGCACGAGCAGCCATCGCTAGCACGTCACATTTTGCGTGCATAACTAAGTTTTTAAGGAGAAGAAACAAATGAAATACAACGAAGTAAACAGTGCCTGAAATATGATGTGGATTTTTCCGCCATGACTAATTTCCAGAATAACACTAAGGAAAATGTTAACAAACATGCTATGATTGATTTGTTTGTTTTGTATCATGCAAAAACGCCTTACTGCGATTCTTCCGGAAATTGCAGTAAAACAAAAAAAATCAATTTATTAAATCTTAAATTATTTAGAAGTCTATATATCGTTTCAATATTAAAAAATAATTTTATCAGAAATTTATAAAGTTAACCTACGAACTATTATTTATAATTTATTTTTATAATAGTACTATAAAAATATCAGTAACAGAATAAGAAAAATTGAAAAATAATTAAAGAATTAATACCTAAAAATTATTTTAAACAAAATCATATAACATAAGGAAAAAAGGCTTTAATAGTAATATTCTAACACAAATTTGCTACTAATTGCCAAAAAAATGCCAATATTGAGTTACAATTAATTTTTTGGAAGCATAAAAAATCCTATGATATGAAATTTAAATGACAGCAGATAATAACTGTATTAACTTAGAATATTTAGTCATATAAGTTGCATGAAAACATGAAATTAATCACAAAATAAAATAATCAAATCCAGATAATAATCAGACCGTTGCCTATACCTCCCGCCAAATTTTTGGAGTAGCATGACGCAGAATTTTTTTTATTTCATTACTTTTAAGATATATATATATATTTCGTACAATCCAAGTTTCAAAACTACCTATTCTAACTTACTCAAATTTTAATCAAGCGTCATTTAGATATTTAGATTTCAGATAATAATCTGTATGATTTTTATTATGCTTCTATAACTTGCAAATGAATATCTCCTTTTTTTTCCTCCTTCTTTTCTTCTATGAAGCATTTTTTTTTCAGTTGGTAGCAAATTTTGGATTAGAATATTTAGATTATATTAAAATATTTATTTCAATTTTTACCATTTTATTAAAAGCAATTTTTAAATTGTAATTAATTTTGTTTGTTAATTTCCTATAGCGAGGCAGTGGTCTGAATGACTGAATAACATAAGATCTTCTGTTTATCTTTATCCAGAAATACTTCGTAATGATAATTAATCTTTCTTTTGTTAGACTGAAAAAGAAATTTCTTGGAAATTCAATTCAAACTTAAGTTGTTTTTTATTGTTCCCAATTTTGATATTTCTTGAAAAAAAATTATCATTCTGTCAAAAAAATTCCTTTTTCTTTTTTTTTTATCATGTCAGAACATGAAGTTATTTTGGGAATAAGGTGACAAAAATCCCTAGGCGAAAAATTGATAGATAGTTTTCTGCACGAGCATCTTAAATAATCAGCTTTTAATAACGCATTGCCATCGCATTTACAAACGCTCTGATTTTTAAAAAAGTTAATTACTACAGCAAATAAAACCTGGAAAATGACATTTTGTGCACGTGATTATAATGAAATAAAATAAATAGGAAATGGGATATTTTTGTAAGCCATCAATGCGAGACAAGTTTTTTGGATCGTTTACAATACTAAAGTGACTCATTCGATGAAAAAATTAAAATGAATAAAAATACAATTTAGCTGGCACGAGCACGTGGTGCTTGGCCGTTCAAGAAATGATGTTCTGACATGCTATATTGAAATATGCATAGCAGATTTCATTTTAATCTTTTATTTATTTATTTATTTGTAAAGTAATTCTTTCTATTAAGAATTTCTATATTTCTTGATAACAAACGGAAATCAAATATCCAAAGGACTTAGATAATATTTTGCTTCCAAATTACAATAATCTTAACTATTAATTATACTGTTCAAAGCAGACTCTGTATATTTTAGTCAAATTTGTCTCATTAAGGAAAGAAAATTGCTTATTTTTTTTCTTCAGTCCTTCCTCTTTTCAGATTTTTGTATTGTTTGCAGTTTTCCCTTTCAAAATAAACAAAGATCTCCATATGAAAGATTAATAAAAGCTGAAATTTATTTAGCCCGAACATCCTTTAAGATATCAAAAGCAATGATAAAATCGGGTAAGTACCTGTCATTATCGCAGACAGTCTCTTACTA
>JAOUZG010052758.1:29981-44451 GCA_026289955.1 Argiope argentata
CAAAGAATATAGTGAATCTTTAAATAGATATCTCTATTTATTATTATAAATGATAAAAACATGATTTTATTTGTTTACTATTTCAATTCATATCTTGTGTTCATTTTACTATGATCAAAAAGCGTAAAATTAAGGAAAAGGTATTTCCTTTGTGGATTCTACTATAAGTTGTACAAAATGGATACACACCATTATTTCCAGCCTTTTAACAATGTAATATAATTTTTTACCTAAAATGTTATTAATTAGCGTTTTTCCATATTAAAAGTAGTTTAAATATACATTTATATCTTTTAGAGATTTTTTTTCTTAAATAAGTAATCATATCGCCGAATTCATTGAAATCGTTCTGCCAATAATAATTTGAATTAAAGATAGAAATTGTATTTCACTATTTTCCAAGTTTCATTAGGTTTCTTATTAACACTAATAGTAATTCAAATTGTATAAAAAAGAAAAAATCTGGAATTTTAATAAAGAATTTTATTAATAAGGTGTTTTTGCAGCGAATCTTATATTTTTGAATTATTGTTCGTGATTCGTTTAATATTAGTGCAGAATTCTTTCATATTTCTGTATTTTTGTTGGAAGATATGCTTACACTCATGTTTAAAAAAATATTTTTTAATCATATAATTCTTTTTATGTAAATATTCAGTTTTATTCACTTATCGATTGGTGGATCGTGGACCACCTGACTCATTACATTTGAAGTTTGTTTTGCCAGTATTGTTTGAAATATTTAATGCAAATTATTAATACAACTAAGCAAATTTTTATACTCCAGTTAACGGCAGGATGGTGCAAAAAAGAAAAAGGAAACCTTTAATAATCACCAAATTAACAGAATCTGTTTAAAAAATATTTGTTATTTCTACTTTCGAAAAAACGTTTGTGGCAACACAAATGAATGGCTTGTCCGGTCATTTCTGTTTTTCGAGTAACGGAAAATTTTTCCTTTTCTAGCAAGAAATCACATGAATACCCAAGCAAATCACGTGTTAACACTGCATTGCCTTTTTGAATAATAATGGGGCATCCATTGATATCAGATAAAAAAAGAAGCGAAGAAAGACTGAGCTGGAATCTGCCAATTTGAAAAAAATTGATCGTAATGCTGCACCTTTAGCAGAAAAATTTTAAAATATTAAATCAGTATTCCGATGATAGAGATATGAGAAAAGAATATTTTCTCAGTATGAACATTTCAATGTCGTCCTTGAGAGTTGAATCGGAAGTAGATAGATTAGCAAATGTAAGTCTGCCATCATGAGAACATTTGGATTCTAACTGAACAAATAGTCAGTGTTTAAAAATTTTCTAAATGGAGCGGACAAACATCGGGATTCACGGAAAAATTTCAAATTTTTAAATTACCTTTCAATTAAAAATTCACTAAAATCCTTTGAGGTTCACATTCTTACCTTCCAAAGTATATATTTGTCAAACTTGGTAATTTTAGGTCGAATGGTCTTGCCTAATCACACAAGTCCATTTTCTTATAAGTAAAACTATAGATGAGCTAACTTGTAAATATGGATGACTAACTTGTTTTCACTTATTCTATGTGAATTTGGGGATTAGAGAACCTTAAAGATTAGTTGGGTGTGTAAAAAGAAAGTTTTAAAGTAAAATATTTTTTAGCTATTTGTTTAAACAGCCAATTAAATAGTTTAAAAGATAAATCTTATTTCTGTAATAGCAATTAGCGTGTCGTAAACTTTTCATTATTTTAGAGATGCAGTTATTGTGCAAGAATTAACATAAAAGAAGTAGAATATTTTCGCATTCTTTTTTGGAAAATGAGAATTTAAAAATAAAGTTGATATTGAGAGCATTTAAAAAATGTCATGTTAAAAAGAAAAATATTCAGTAATTTTAAACACAATAATTTAAAAAATTTATAATTTTCAAGAAAGAAAATTTTAAAATCCATTTCATATTAAACTAAGCAAAAATATAATGTGCTTATCGTTATATTTTTCAGAAAATAATATAATCATGTGAGAACATAATGCTGTTTTGGTTAGAAGGTTTTGATGTCTTCAAAATTTACTGGCAAAAAATATTTTTACCTGCTTTTACCTTTATGTCATTATTACTAAGTATGGTTTTAGACAACAGTTACATTTTTAAAAGGTTAACCTGCTTTTACCAGTATTGCATTATAATTATGTACTCTTCTTTGACAGCAGATGTGTTTTTAAAAGGTTGACATCATATCGGTTATTTCATCTCAAAAGCTCCAAAGTCGAGCTCCAAAACTTTGTTTGCCAGCTAAGTTTGAAAGTTTGAAAAAATTATCTCGTGATTTTTTCAAACCAGTTTATTGCTTAAAGACTTAAATTAGTTAAGTTAAATAATGATTTTAAAATAATAATGGTCTATATGATAACCTGAAATTTGCGATTAAAGATTTCATTTTCTTTTTATTTTATCAATTCTTTGGCAGTTAAATTCTGCTAATAAACTTAAACATTCGTAGTTTTAAATTGTTAAAATATCACTCTTTATATTAAGATACTTAATCATTAAAAATATAATTATCAACTGAATTATATTGGACTTAAAAATATTTAATTATTAAAGTACTATCAAGAGACATTTGTTATTGTTTCATTCGGACATCCGTTGAAAACGAAGAGGAGGAAGTCATTCGTCGAATGCAATCGTAATCTGTCTTATTCATCGTGGAGCGGAAACAAAACTGCCGAGAGTGAAAGGCTTTTCGCGCAGATATACGTTTCAATGAATTTATTTTTAGAAGTATCTTATTAAGCAATAACTGAACGAAAATATTATACAAAATTCACTTTACAGGGAAATTCTATGTAATGTGGTTGCCACATTACCCATTGTTATTTCTGAATTTTAATTGTAAGCGAATTCTTAGATTCAAACCATTGTAGTTAAAAGAATAAAAAGCATAAAACATTTTCACCAAATAATGCACAATCACCTAATGAATACTCACAGTCATTCATTAACTCAGATTATTAGTTGCATTTGCAATAGTCAGTTACTTGCAGTAGACAATTTCTACTGTGTCTTGTTTAGTTTATTTATATTAACGTCCAATTTTAAAGCAACACTAGGGCTATATTGGGACGCACCTCGTCATTTTAAACCTCGATCAGATGGCGAGGACGATACTGGAGTTGGTAGCCCCTTATCTAACTTCCACATTATAAGAGAAGGAGGACATTTGACCCCTACGGATTTAACATCCATCAGACCTTCTTACACGACGGCCCTTCAGTAGAATCGGGTCTCGAATCTGAAATAATACGGATCCTAAACCGTAACCCTGCTCCCAGGCTACCACTGCCCTATTGCAATTGCGTCATAGTCGTATGACAAGCATAATTATATTTAATTATTCTTTGTTTCATACTTTGCTAGTCTTCTGTCTCCTGTAGATCGGAATAATCCCAAAAAATAAATAGATAGCGAAGTATGAAATCTGATTATAAATATTGCATCTTTTATGCTTGAACTCAAAGGCTCTTAACTGAGAGGAAGAAAATGTTTCTTTACAATGGCATTACATAGCAAATTGGTAGTATCTTGAAACTATGCAAAAGCATAGTAATTATTAAAGCTCAATTTATAATTGAAACAAAAAAAGGAAGAAAAAGGAAAAGCAAGAATTGTGATTTCAACATTCTGAAATTAATCAGTAAGGTTCGAATCACAGAATCATTTTGGTGCGGTATAGCAGCAAGTTGAGAATGATTTGTATATTGATCTTCTGACATTTTTGGGGGGGTCTAAGAATTCTATTTCACGCCATTTAACTTGAAGAAAGATTATTCGAAAAATTCTTATATAATTTTATATTATATCGGAATTTAGTGTAATTTTTAATAGTAACTTAACCATATGAAAATTTCAGCAGAATAAAATTTTTGTTTTCTAAGAATACAGAAACTATCGGAATAAAATAACATTAAAAAAGGCTTAATTCTCCTTTTAATTTATTTATAAAAATGATGGCGTCAGCTTTAATTCGAACGCTATATTATTCCTTTGGCTCTTGCATTAAAATAATTCTGAAAAGGTTCTAGAAAATGCTTCTTTCAACCGTCTCTTCATGAACATTAGGACAGCATGGAAAATTTTCACTTTATACTCAACTTTAGGATTGTGTTAAAACATCAGTCAACCAAAAAAATCTTAAATATATTTTTCTGAAATACTTATCTAAATTAAGAAAACGATATTTTAATGATTAATTGAGCTATTAACCTAATGTCTTAAATTGTTATACAAAGAACAAGTCTAATTAAATTAAAGAAAAGCATTTTTTTTTTCTCTTGGAAAGATCTTAGATATATGTCTCGGACCAATGTTCAAATCTTATACAGAGCTCATTCTATGTTGTATGTTCAGTTCTTTAGAAATAAGCTTGAAATAAAATCTTGGTTGATATAAAGCTTTCAAATAAAGAATATAATTCCAAAATAAGCAATGACATGATTTTATTTAACAACTGCACTCACACAAAGAAAAAGTTTTGGGACGCCATTCCTGATCGTCTTTAACTTTGAGTGTTTCTTCATTGTTTCGTCTCTCGGTTTTATATTTCATTTTATATTCTAACTTATTTTATTGATTCTTTTTCTATTCAGAAATCACTCTTTGTTTAGAACATTCTGGTTATAGTTAGGAATCGATATTCCAAGAAATATCTGGTTTTTAAAAGCATTCACATTCATCTAATCGCCAGAGCTCCATTTTGTTTAATGAATCAGATCCTCATGAGATAAATTGCTTTGAAATGAAATACGAACAAGATTAAAATATCTCTTTTTTTCCCTTTTAATTTATAATAATAATCGTTGCATCTGACCTTAATCTTTTTTTATATAATTTCATTCCATTGATATCGCCATGATAATTATTGGTCATTCAAATTTAAAGAGCGCTATAAATCGTTCTTCTAACTAAAGCGTGTGATTCGGTAATTAAATAAGGATTACTTAAGAGTGCTCAGTACGAAAGAACTCGTTGAAAAATGAATGAGAGTCAAGGCCGACAACCGACAGCCTTACCTTTGAGAGTTCAAAACGCTTCCTTCACTTTATTATAGAACAAAGGATAGATCGAAAGTGGCGATAGCAGGAGAACGACGGCAGAGTTTAAATCGCTTAGGGAATACACACATTCTAAAGGCACATTTTAAACTGTTCGCCGCATAGTATCGTTTTAGCAGCTTTTTAATGGAATGTTTTAGTAACAGGAAGTTGTATACCTGTTTTTTGACGTCAGTGAATCCTAGCTACTGTCCCGCCTCTATGCTCAAGTATATGTACGCGCAGTTATTTACAGAGCGCCGTTATCCGATTACATTGACACCCGCAAAAAAACTGATTTCCTCCACCGTCCTTATCGCGTTTAGAAATGTTTTTTAACGCTTTACTAGACCATCATTCTTTTCACGCGAGACATCATAACTGTCGGCAGAACTGCTGGATCAAACTTATTACTCGACCGGATTAATCATTTATAAATTCGAAGAATCCGCGTTGAGCTCTCAGACAAGCATTAAAAAAAACATTGACTGAAAAATTGTAGCAGTTCAGAAAAGGAAAGAATATCCTAATTGTTTATTTTGTTTTGAAAAAGAACTTGTAAACAACAACTTGGCAAAAGCAGGATACGCAGTGAGATTTGAAAGGCTGTATAAAATCGTCTGCTTCATGGAATTCTATACTGACAAATCGGAATTTTGGATTATATATTGTGTCTTGAATTATATTACACGTGCAAACTATATTAAAAGTTTGGAATAAACTGGTTTATGTTTTATCTTTGGAAATATTGTCTTGTTAGGTTCCATTTGAAATTCTGGAAAAAATGATCTTCTCTTGATTCTGAAGATTTGTTAAAAGATATCACCGTGATTGGATTAATTTACACCTTTAATGACAACAACTAAGAACACAGAAATGGAAGGTGCCTTTGGACTAGTTGCACTGACAGATTTTCCACCTATTCAATACAGCTGCTTTTTCGTTCCATGCATGGTTGAGGTAAGTTTCTATACTTCTGTTTTTATTCTGAAAGAACTGTTCTGATTCTGAGAAAAATAATTTTTGAAAGAATTATTGAAATTCTAAACTTTGCATTAAAAAATATTTCCCTTTTTAATTTCGATGAATGTAAAATGTAAATTATTTTATTATTTTATTCATTTTAGAAGGTAATTAATTATTTTGCCTTACTTAATGAGTTGAATTAAGCAGAAAATTCAAAATTACTATAGATAACAAGGATTATTTCTCTCACTAAGCCATTTTTATTTCTAAAACATTAAACATGTGATTATAAATATTGATAAATATGTGCTGAGAATTTGCATATCCTGAAATATCAGTGACTTTTCAAATTAAGCTGTAAATAACTCCGGCCAGATTTTCCTATTTCAAAGATGCATTGTTTTTTGTTTATCATCAAAAATGTGAATTTTTTTATTAAAAAATTTCGCCAGGAATATAAACTAATATTTACAACTCGAAAATTTTTCTTTTTATTTTGTATTTCTAATTCTTCCGCTATTTGTGAATAATCAAAGTAATTTGCTTACAACGAATGTGGAAAGTAATCGCAATTAGAAAAAATATATATCCATTTCCTGGAGGCAGAATTATGTACTGTGTATTTTTTCTGGAAGCAGTGGAATTTCTAAGTTTATTTCGCAAAAAGAACGGAAATCCACAAAGTACAGTTTTATTTGTATCGTTAATTCATTTAATAGATCTAAAATATACGCCATATATTTTTAATTTCCATTATAGCGTTACTTTTAAATATATCTATTACTATCGTTTTTAATGAAGAATATAAACATAAATAGAGAAAGAAATACAGTTAGTTTTTTTATAGACTATACCAACAAATTTCTTCATAGAAATCATGTTTATTTTAAGATGAATTTTCTGCGAAATTTAGATGTTTTTCTTGCTTTTCTTGTTTTTTTACCGAAGTGTTTTCGAAATGTGTGATTAAAAATAAGCTGAAATTTGAAAATTCACGTGCATTGTGAAATTATTAATACTTTCTACAAAAAAACTAATCCGTAAAAAATAAGAACTAAATAAGAAAAATAGCACAAAAAATCTTTTGATTTTAAAAAACAATAAAACATGAAATGATTCTTATTAAACTTAATTCCGCTTATTAATTTTTTGATGAGCGATACGCAAATTTTTAGCATGCTTTTTTCAAATTCTGAAGAACAGTTCCATGAATAGAAAATAAGTAGATCTATTAATTGCTTCTGAACCGAAACTGAAACAGAAATTATATATGTACCCTTAGTTTACTGATTCTATATTATAACGTCACTAACATAGTGCAATAAGAATTGTGTATCACTTACATTACGGCTGTATTCTCAGTAATGACAGATGCAAAATGCGCAGTATCTTTAGAGAAATAATTGGTAAATAAATGGCAAGCGCAATAAAAACCACTTTGCTTAATTATATATAATTAAATATAAATTTTAGTTTTTATAGTTCTTTCCATAAGATTCATATCAATGTTCTGATGATAATGTAATTTTAGTAAATCGTAGTATATTCTATCGGAACTTTATTTTGTCTTTATCCTTACATTCTGAAATTACCTTTATTTATATTTTATGAATCTTAAACATATAATTAGTTCATTTAATAAATTTTGTTAGATAAGGCTTGCTGTAGGAAATAAGGAATTTTATTTGTAGTGACATTATTCAGTATGACCTGGAATTTCACAAAAGCTTAGTTGAATTACTTTAATCACAGAAATTATCATCATAAAATTCCTTTTATTCTTATAAACATAAATTTATGAAAGGCAAAAAAAGAAAGAAAGACAAAGAAAGGAATAAAAATGGTATGCCATTACTTTCTCAATTTTATATTCTGTACCCAAAGGCAATATATCCAAAATATAGAACAATCGATATTTATATAAGGCAATGGAATTCTTAGACTTCCATTTCATGTTTATGTACGGCCAGAAAGCAATTTTTAAAACCGCTTATCATACTAAAAAATGACAGCCTGGCTTTCAACAAAGAAACAAATCTTGAGCTACGAAGTGATAGCTATAAATATCATTTTCAGCAACAATGTGTGCGTTCGAAGCATTTCTGAAATCAGTTTATAGCCAGTAATAAAATAGCAATTTACTCGTGTTTGCGTCTTGTAGAATACTCATGGAGTAAGTAATAAAAGAGCTCTTATATTGATAAGATCTTTTCTTTTTTGGGTAAGATTCTACGGTGTTTCATGATTCAATACCATAAAATATTCTGCTGGATCCACGAACGTTGCCTTATTTATATCTGATGTTATATGGGAGATAAAATATATTCTTGAAAGAATTAGTTTCCATTAAAAATTGAACACTCAATACAGAACAAAGAATAAACATTAGTTACAATATTCTAAACTTTCATAATAAAAAAATCAATTTCAACAATATAAAAATTAAGGAAAGATAAAACTAGTAAATATAAAAACATTTTTTTACTGAAGAATTTTTTGTAAATGTCAAAGACTTTGCCTTTATAATGTTAAATCTTCCATTTTCTAATCTGAATATCTAAGAATTTCCCAAGTATTAACGATTAATTAAAAACTTATTTATTAAACAATAATGAGAATTTAGAATTAGAAAAATAGGTATATAAATGAATGTCAAGAATTCTTTAAAGGAATTTTTTTCTCATTTTAACAGAGTGACACGAATTCGAATATTGAACAATGTAATCATTTCATATAAAATAATCTAAAATTACTTGAATGTAAAACGTTTAACACTCTCGATTTCTAGTAAAATGAGTTAATTTAGTTTCACCGTACGTATTTGAAAATTTACAAAATTACATTCCTATATTTATACAGCAAAATTCATACATAAGGTTTATTAGTTTTAAATTATAAAGCACATATTTAAACCTACGTTAATAGATCTTACAAGTGATCATAAATAGCAAAGAAAAAATGAAAACTGCTACAGAATCTATCATTTAATAAAATAAAAATTGTGAAAACTGTTGTTCCGCTCTGATGAAGTAATGCTTCTATAATAATTATTGTAAGATAAAAATCTTTATTATTATTATTAATAATAATAATAATGAAAATAAAACGGTATTTTAATGCAGAATCTCAGAAATAATCGAAAATATTTTATAAATACTTTTAAGAATACTGAAAGCTAATTTTTAAAAATAGGTTATAAGAAAGGTGTTTTTTATAACATTTATTTAATTAAAACAATAAAATGTATATTAATAAATTACTAAATTAATTACAATTATATTCATGAATGTGCCTTTTAAACTCTTTGGAAAGGCTCACTTAAAGCTTTTAGGTGAGGATTATTCTATTGATTAAAATAAATCATTCTCTCTTTTAAATTCCATTTCTTTTTTATAATAATAATTTCTTTTGGAATTTCGAGATAGATGATCTGATATGAATCATTCTGTTATAGCATTACTAGCATTTACCTAATTTTTGCTAATGTATATAAAAGAAACTTGACATCACTTAAAGTAGCGAAGCATAAATTGTTTGCCAAGTTTAACGGAATAAACATATTTTCCGAACTGAAATTTGTATCCGATCTCTCTGACATAAACAAAATATACACGTAAAGTATTATATAGATTTGCCATAATAGCCAATTAAACCAATTGCATCAAAACTTTTCATATGAGAACGAAAGGATATTAAAGTTTTAAAATATGCTAGAAGAATGATTTTGGCTATAGTGAGCTATAAAATCATCTCAATGCTGCCAACAAAGATAATAAATAAAATGTATTTTTAAAATGAGTAGTTTATTTCAAATTAATACCAACTTTTTGATTCATTTATTAAATGTAGAGGGCTTTAGAAAATACATTGCACCTGTGTACAAATGTAAAATGAGGGGCACTATTTTTATATCATGGAAAGGCATGATATAAACAGTTGGTAAAGAATATAAAGTAGATTTCATTCATAAGTTCCATAAATTTTTTCGTTTGTTTAACAAGACATTTTAATTTTTTTAAATTAGTGTTATTTAAAAAAACATTTCAAACGTTTAAAAATTTTGCAAAATATTTTATGAATTTGATGAACATTCTGTTTAACAAAATTTGTATTTTTACTAAATATTACAAAAATACAAATGTTTTAAAAAAAATTTTAACGTTGCTTCAAAAACATTTTGTAATACATTTTAAATATTTACGTTTACTTATGTTTCAAAAACATTTTAAACATTTATAAACATTATTTCAATTTTTCTAGCACAAAATGGTTTCATCTGAACAGAAATAGCAAAAAAGCGAAATCGTATTTATTTTTAAGAAAGCGGTAATAATATACGAATGCCTTATACGCAACAAAACTCACTGGATATAAAATATTTTCACGATATAAAAATGTACAGTTATAAAAAAATCTAAATGTCGAAAGTAAAGAAAATTCTATCAATTTTTTTCAATATTAGTATATTATTGTTAATTTACTTTACTTTAGATACATCATATAAAGGTATAGAATGTTAAATACGATTTCATTAAATAGCGGATATATTTTATTTATAAAGACATCATGTCTCAGCTTATGTAAAGTCAAAGAATCTTTAAACTGCTCTTCTGGACAATTTCACTTTTGTGACATAATCCTTTTATCTCCTGCATACAGATAAACAGAAAGTATTTAATAAATACCATTAAATCTTGTCGAAAGTGAAACTTTTGTCGTTAATGCATTACACGCAAGATATGCCGTATGCTGATGGAAGATCATTCATTCAATTCGTCATGTCTCGATTAATATTTGGAATTCTTCTCCGGCAATTCCATTTGTATTAACTATTTCTTTTCTTTCATTTTCAATCGATAGAAATTCTAAAAAAATGTTATAAGCTTCTAGGCTCAAAGCTGAAGCCTTCAAGTATTCAATCTTAATTTTTTATATTGTTCCGTATTACTGTTACTTCTACTATTTGTTAATTGTTGTCATCATTATTTTTTCACAAATGCTTTCTCTCTAAGAGTTGAAGCTTCTTTTTTTGAATACATTACGCTCCAGTACATTTCACCTTTTACCATTTAATATCATTAAATATTTATTAATTTATGTACATCATATTTTAGTAAAAATTTTATTTTAAACAAAAAAAAGGAAATTTTTTAATTATAAATAACTTTTTTCTATTATTTGTTATGGTAAAGTCACGTAAAGTATATTACCAAAACTCTTAAAATAATTTTCTTTATTACGAATACAATCTAACTATACTCTATAAAAAAACTTTATCATACTTTGATTTTCTTAATCTGTAGGGGAAAAAAGAGAGATTTCTGTTTTGTTTTTATTTCAAATAAAGCTAATTATAAAGACTCATTAAATTTATAGAGAGAGGAAATTAATTATAAAAGTTCTATATTTCATTTGTAAGAATGCTAACATTTGTAATTTATTTAACACTAATCGAAGAATTTTACTGAGAAAAAAACGTCAAAAATATATTAAAAATTCACCTTCTGAAAACAAATCAATTAAAAATTAAATAAGATATATTTTTATTACAATATTAATTTAGTTTTTTTTATAATAATATTGTTTCACATTGCAATAAAAAATGCAGTAATGAAGTAATTTCAATTAACGTATCAGCTAGGAATTATGCTTCGCGATAAACAGTTGTTCAAAGAGAAATCAATACAAAAACTTGAATTAGTTTCATGGGCCTCTATTTTATAATAAGTTCAAATGAAAATAAATATACTAATTACATGCTTGATACAAAATTAAATGTACTTTTGTATCTGTTATTAACATGCACATTAAAGGCGAATGCATTCTTTACTCTAATTCTATGACCGTGGGTGGTGTTAAATATTTTATAGCTCTTGCTTTCATTTATTTCTTGGCTGTCTTCTTTCACCACTTTCGGACGTGACTAACTTTTGATTTATGCACAATTAGGAGGAAATAAAATTTGTAAACTTTTGTTTTCATCTTAATCCATTAAGTGCCGTGTTTATCGCATTATAAAATTATATTTGCTTGCCGTAGGTAATAAAAATCTCAGCTTTAAGATATTATCGGCAGAAAGATTCTATTTTTTGGGTGCCGAATCCAAAGTAATTGCATTCTTTAAATTAAATTAAGAATTTTATTTGAAAAAAAATAAACTCTGAATTTTGTTTTCTGATGTAAAAATAAAAGAATTATATTATTTCTCTGAATCCTACAACTGAGGGGGATCTCATGATGGTTTTCATTTTAAACAGGAATTATCTGAAAAATAATTCAAATAAATTCCTTTCTTATCAATAATTATTACGCTTACTGCTATTTTGTAAGCCCAAAGCTTAGGTTTTAGAGAGAAAAATGCATAAAAGTTTTAGAGAGAGAAATGCATAAAATAACTATTGAAATAAAAACATTGTTGTTTTTAATACATATATTTTTTATTATGTCCGTGATTCTCATAATGTGCACATCTGGCCCTAGAATACGATTTCCTCTTAGAAACTTCTTTAAAAATCATATAATTTTTATTATTTTACTTTCATTTTTAATATATATAGTTCAGTATTATCTTGCTTGAGACGTATTTGTGGCACATATTACAGCTCAATCTGCATTCATTGAAGCTGTTGAGGATATTCGGATCAAGTTGTGACAACTCACTGAGGCAGATTTTGATTCAAGTCAAGCTGTGACAACTCACTGACGCAGATTTTGATTCGAATCAATTTGTGACAACTCACTGAGGCAGGTTTTGATTCGAATCAAGTTATGACAACTTACTGAGGCAGATTTTGATTCGAGTCAAGTTGTGACAACTCACTGAGGCAGATTTTGATTCGAATCAAGTTGTGACAACTCACTGATGCAAATTTTGATTCGAATCAAGTTGAGACAACTCACTGATACAGATTTGGATTCGAATCAAGTTTTGACAACTCATTAATGCAGATTTTGGGAGAGCGAAAGTAGCCGAGGTTTGTTTAGTAGTAAAGACGGATATTCCCTCCGAAGTGTTAAACATCGATATATTTTAATTTCATTTTCTATTACTTATTTAAGGAACCAACAATTGATTGTTGACATTAGGACAGCTTTAATTTCAATTTATTCCCACATTTTGAAAAGAATACATGCTGATCTATAGGTTTAACCAAAGATGCTTTATTTGTTTTAACCCAAGCTAAGAATGGTAATGACTATTTTTTTTAAATATATTTATTGTAATTTTGAATAAAGTATTTTGAAAAATATGTGGATTCAGCAAAGTCATCATTATTCGAATAAATCAATTTGTAAACTAAATTCACTGTTTTTAAAATTTCAATTGTAGAAGCACATGTTTTATATGCTACACTTGTTTTTTTTTTTTTTTTTTTGCGTTGCTGAATCGTTAACCATTTATTTGGCTTTTAGTAACTGAAAGAAAAACAAGTAATATGAAAAAAAAATTGAAAGTAGATTCCTACTTGGGTCAACATAGAAATTTTTTACTTCAGTTACTTTTTATTAAATAATTACAATTGATATAAGTAATTTATCAAAAATGATTGATTTTCACGAATTCAAGTCGCATTCTTCACCTTCACGCGAAAAATACTGAAATCCTCGCATTTCACCGATTGAGCGACTGCCTGTTGATTTCAATTTTCATTACAAGCAGCTGAAACTCTATTTAAAATATTTAAATTTAATTAATATTTGAAAAAACTTTATTAACATCGAGTGTCCTCCACTACAAGTTTAAAAAATGTATTTGAACTGGAATGGATGAATAAAACGTATTTTATTAACGATCGAAAATTTGAACAAGTTATATATGGGGAGAGAGTGAACTAAAAGTAGAAAATGAAAATAAAAATTTTTGCTCTAAGATGCAATAAATATAAAATTATTCGAAATATTCTTAAAGATTATAATTTTTTTATAAAATTGTATTATCTTATTCAACGAATAAATCTCAAACACTAATCCTTAGAATCCTTTGGAGGCTGTCAATGTAGAAACACAATTTCAAAAACAATGAGTACTCAAATATACAGAGAGCTGGCATATCGGATCCGTCATTCAGTGAAAAACGCTTTTTTTTCAAAATAAAAGAGAAAAATTCTTTCTTTACATTTCGAAGATACAAGTCGGGAGATAAGGTATTTCTTTCACTTATGCCGACGTATATTTCGTAAGAGCTCCCTCTCCTTTCACAGAAACTCCTTTGAATATGAACACTCGAAATTCCATATCTGGAAGTCAAAGATTCTCTCTGCGAGAAGAGACGCAGATCGCATTTGTCACTGCTGTTCTCGGATTCTTTTGATCAACCTGTAGAGAACCGAAATCCGAAAATTTCAAAGAAAAATAGAATTATATCCCAGTCTCGAAGTTCTTATACCTGGAAAATAAGACCGGAAATAAGCTTTTGAATAATAAAACAT
>JAOUZG010052763.1:0-18139 GCA_026289955.1 Argiope argentata
GTGTGTGTGTGTGTGTGTGTGTGTGTGTGTGTGTGTGTGTGTGTGTGCGTGCGTGCGTGCATGCATGCGTGCGTGTGTGCGTGCGTGTGCGTGTGTGCGTGTGTGCGTGCGTGCGTGTGTTAGAATTTTAATTAAAAATCATTAGATTTTTATATTTTCTACACGATAATTTCCAAAAAAATTCCCGCTCAAAAAGATTACCGCACCGTTCTAAAGATCAAAAGTATAACTTTCCAATTATGCCGATTTAGTTGATATTAAATTCATTAGTAAGGATTTAATTAACTTTTAAACGTTTTTTATTATAATTCCCAAGAATATGATCATTATTATACATGAAATTTAGATCGTTTAGATGCTTCATCAATTATTTGATTGAATAATTTTTTTCAGTTGTTCAAAGCTCAAGGCTTCTGTTTAATATATGTTTAGTTTATAAGAAGAATGAATAATCAGTATGGTCTCCCTGAAACTTTCTCGAGTACTCTTTTATAATATACTTATAGCATACTTATTGAGATTTTGTTTCATCTGCTTCATTGAGTTTTCCTAGCCTTTTTCAATTAAAAAAGGCAGCAAAATAATACTCTTTAAACATATTATTTCAGAAATATTAGTGTATTTGTAGGGTAAGAAATCATATAACCTCTATAACAAAAATCAGCATTTTATTCTTCTAGAAAAACACGAAACAAAAATTTAAAAAAAATAGAGCAAAAGGTTACATAGAAGCAAAATTTGCAAAAATCTACAATACAATCACAGACAGCAAAATTAGGATAACTCTTAATATATAGCTAGAAAGATCGCTTCATGATTAACAATCCAAAGAAAAAGTCATTTGGCTGATTTTAACTAGCCTCTCGCCTTTTAATAGTCTCCCTGATAGGATACTAAATTTTCGATCAATGTCTCAGTTTCTAATCGAAATATTACTATAATACTTGTATTTTTTTAATTATTTTTTTTTGTAATCTTCATTTTTTTGTCAAGCTTGAAGATTATTGATTTAGCATCCAGTCAGCAAGCATTGATAATTTTTGTAAATCTCCCTTTCTTACTATGAGATTAACTGAGCAGAGAAACCACATTACAGGTAAGTAACAATCTTCTCTGTAAGTTTTATAAATATCATAATTTTACCAGAGGTAATCGTTCTAAATGTTTTCTAGCTTATCATGTTAAGACCATATTTTCCCACAGAGAGGCTCTTTAAAATAGAATGAAGTTGACATCAATAACTATAAATTTCTATAAAGTCATGGGTGATTGCCTTTATTTTACGGCATATCTCTAAAAGGATAATAAAAATAATTTGGCTAAAAAAGTAATTCAATTTTTGAAGAAAAAAAAATTCTATACTGCTGGGAAATTTTGAAACTATTATCCTACCGAATTTTTTCAGAGAGCAACAAAAAAAAACTAATCTAACCAAAAAAAGGCCACTAAGGAAAATAAAATATAAAAAATATTAATTGTTTACGACACTAATTATTAATTTTTAAGTTATTCGAAGTTATAACAGCAATTTTTTAATACCAAAATTCCAAAGTACTTTGTAAACAGAATTGATCTTAGCAGGGTAATCCTCTTTGCTCGCGCATTTATTCTAAAATTCTTTCATCTTTCTTTTCTTAATATCTACTGAATTAATTATGCATTTTGTATCCCTTTAAGTAATAAAATATGGCCAATTATTTTTTTTTAGTTTCTTGTAGAGCATCATCATTCTTTCGGGGATTCGTTTTGTATTGTTTCAAGATTATGAAATGTTGACAAAAAAAAGGAACCTAAATTAAATTTTTTAAGTATTTTTTAGGTATACTTAACTTTTTATTTAACTAAAGGCAACTCTGTTCATTCTTTTTTCACCAGCGATACAAAATCTGGCATTGGATAGTTAGTTTAATTCATAATTAAAGAGAATAATCTTGATCCTCTTGGCAAAACAACGCACTTTGTTTTTAGCCTACTAATTAAAGTTGGCTCAAGTCTTATAGAGATCCTTAGGTAATGCACTTTTCGAAGAACATTACTCCAGTTTCTAAAATCATATATTTTTATAACGATTGTAATTTTTATTTATATAAATTCAATTATAAATTTGGACAGCATTATTTTCACAAATTTAAACAGCAAACAAGTAATTTCACGTTATTTTAAGGAAAATTAGATTAAGCATGCTATCAAAAGATTCAAATTTATAATTCAAAAGTAATTTTTAAATAAGATAGTTGAAAAAGTGATAAATTTTAATGTTATTTAATTATAAGACTTTACAGCTTCTAAAATAAATTTCAAAAAAAAAACCTATCTTATTAAAGCTATAAAACATCGCAACACAAATCCTATAAGGGATAATAATTTTGAAATGCTCTTACAATATGTTTCAGAAAATTCAACCTTTTTTTTTTAATATGAAGAGTAATTATAAAAGGCGGAAAAGGAACATCATGCCCAGGGCGCTATAGGCATTTGCTGCGCCGTTAATCACGTTGTCAAAGTTTCATTGCCAATAGAAATATTGTTCGTAGTGTGAACGAGTTACCAAATGTCATTAGATTAGTTTATTATACTTTTGAGTTAAAGTGTTTTCAAAGCCGCTAGACAGAGTCTTTAATGTTGGTATGGGAATGTATCAAAATCTTAAAATATTTTAATGATTACTTCCAATTATTGTTCTCCTGTACAACTTTACAATGGAAGGTGAGCTACAGTAGCTTCTGAAGGTACAAATCCCTGATCTGCCTATGGCAGAAGTCTGATTTTCAGCTCACACACGTCACAAACCCTTTATACAGGGCGGATTTCAATCATGCATTCATCCACAGATCGTAATTTTGATCTGGAACAGAGGATGATCACCTCTGGCCCAGTACACCCAGTGGTATTACTCTCGACATGGAGGGAATTGTGACCAGACTGATTTAACGTGCGCCAGCCACTACAAACACGGAGAGTCTTCGACAGGCAGGTTCGAACCCGCATCCTAAGTAATTCAAATTTAACGTTCTACCGACGGCTATCCCAATCAATGATTGCTTTCTATTTGTATATTTTGTCAATAAGAAGTAAAAGGTCATTTGTCTTTTACGAAATTTACATTAAACGGGAAAGTCGTCTTTGGTGATTAACTGATTCCCGGGAATATAAATTGGTCCAATTTCAATCAAATCTCTTCTCTAATGTGATTCGCTCAATGAAGATTTAAACACCAAATTATGATACACTTTAAAACCATGTTATTTCATTAAAATCGTAACTATTTGATTATACATTGTCTTTGTAAGATATGTAATTTCATTTTTAAAATCTTCATGTAAATTACGGTGATAATGAGATGAAACTTATTTCCTTAGCTTTAAACAATGTAGAAAAAACAAATGGTGTAATCGAATATTTTGTGAAATTATGAAAATTATTTGAATTTCTTTGTAACTATGAAAACTGTTCCTAAATATATACAAAAATATTTTTGAAGCACCAAAATTTAGGAAAAATTTGCATAACAGTTAAATTAACATCATTAAAAAATTCTTTTAATTTTATTACACTATGCTATAACTTTGTATTTATTGTTTTTGTATGAATGAACCTTCCTAAAGCAGTTCTGTGTCATTAAAAATTTATTTCTAATTAATTTATTTCAAATAGTATGCTGTCTTTTGAGGTAATGTAATTTCATTTCGGAATCTTCATGTAAATTGTGCAAATAATAAGCGAATTTTTTTTTCTTTAACTTTCAATAATGCAAGAAAATTGCGAGATTAATTATTAGAAGAAATAATAAAGAAAATTTGAACCAAATTGAAAGCTATGCAAGAATTTTTTTTAAAAAAAACGATCCCATTCATTGATTAATAATGTAGCAGTTAACCTGTAATCATCATAACAAAAAAATTAATTTTTGAAATAAAATAAAAATTAGTTTATTATTATAATATTTTGGAGAGTTATGGCGTAAGTCACTCCTAAGGATACTTGTATACTTTTCTAAGTATACTTGTACTAAATTCGATAACTTTAAATCATATATTCTGCAGTTTGCAATACTAACAAATCCATTATTTGTATTTATTTATTTCTTTTTTAATCAACCAAGGTATAAATTTTCTGAAATAAACTTTCTTACTTGTAAAATTTGCTACTTGAAGGCGAATTAAAAATTAAATTAATTAGAACCAAGTATGTGTTTTCTTTCATTTTGACTGACATCCGTCAAAATGAAAGAAAACACAGACAGAATACAGATTTTTCCCACTGTAATTCCTTTTCCTACAAGTGTTTTCCTTTTCGTCACTTAATATGTTTTTTATTGCTTTCACTGAACTTAAGTTATCGGCTAAATCTAAAAAGAGACGAGCGCAGCCGGTAGGATTCGAACCTACGCGGGGAAACCCCAATGGATTTCGAGTCCATCGCCTTAACCACTCGGCCACGACTGCTGCACTGGTCTGTTACGAAAGAGAGACAACATTTGAAACGCGTTTACAGAGAAGAAATGTGGAAATTCCTTCATTCTGTCGTTTTATTTACTCTTGCGATATCGTGAAATGATAACACAACTGATTACAATCTTCTTCGATGTAAGAGTTTCATTTTCCCAAGCAAAATGAATTATCACCGTGATAAGAGCTTCTTTGATAGCGAGATATGAGAAAAATCCATTTAAATAAAGATAGATTCTGGATAATTGTTTTATTAATAACTTTTATTTGACTTGATTTGTTTCATATCTGTAAAAATTGAATTATGTAACCGATATTCCATTCCCTTTTTATAAATTTAAGTTTAAAATGTATGCATATTTTTGTGTCCTTCATGACAATACACAATTTTAAAAATTCAGAAATTAATTATTTAAAAAATGATTAATTAAATTAAATGTTAAATTTGCTGCAGTGATGCCACTTACTAGTGAACTTGAAATATATATATATCGCTAAAAAAACAATAAATTTATTTTAATTAGATTCTATTAAGTCATTTTAATTAAACGGAATTATATTTAATTAAAAATTTGGTTTAAATTGTTTTTAAGAAACATTTTAATTAAATTATTAGCGGATCAAGAAAAAAAACTCTGATTATTCGACTGTGGATTATTATGACTGATGGAACTTTGCCAATTTTGTCTTCTTAACGTATTTCTATGAGATCATTTTATCTTCCTTCCTGTTTTCAGTGGCGTTACGAGAATAAATGGCTTTGGATGAATAATCCCTCTACCCCCCCCCCCCTTGCCACGATGACTTTATGAAGTGAAAAAAAAATACTTCGTAGTGGCTCCTTCTAAATTTAGCGCTCATAAAAACTACACTTACTTGTTTCGCCTAGGTTGCTTACTTATGATAAATGGCATAAGAGTGTCTAATAATATGTCTTTGAGCTTTGATCTGCAGTAATAGAAGATATTCGACTATTCAATCTAGGCAGCTGCCTAGAATCTCGTTGCTGAAAGCGCCACAGATATGGCAATTATGAAAATCTTATCAGCCTATTTGCAAAATAAGTTAGCAATAAATTTAAAATTTATTAATTATAAAATAGTCAACAGTGAGGTTTGAAACTGAATAAATGAAATATTTATTATATGAATAAATTGTAATAAATTACTTATTTCTATTCCTATATTGAAGTTAATTGATTCACTTTAATTTGTGTCTTTCAGTATCATCAAATAATAAGATAAAATTTTAAATAAATGCATTCCACATCAATAATTGAACATTTATTAAAGTCTATAAAAAATTATTGTTACTTTCCTTGATTGCACAATAATTCATTTGATAGTGAAGATTGTTGCCTAGGTGAAATGACTTGAAGACACAGGTTGTCATTTATGTGGTTTATTGGTTAACATCAACAGCAAAAGGTACATGATTACACCATAGTGTAGCAGGCCTAGAGAACTACACATATAATTTCTCTTGAGACTCCTCCTAGTGCATGTATCAAGTTTTGCTGCTGGTAAAAAAATGTATACTAACGTCAACATTGAAAAAATGGTGTTCACGTGATTGGCAGCTGGCTCTGCCCAAGAGGACCATATGATTAACTGAATTCTTAACAATTCAACACTACTTATGAATATGTTAGTTTCCAAAGATCATTAATAATTACTAAAGAACCGTACATTATTTAGAATTTATAATTTTTTAAGCATTTTTTTACCAGTGCTATATAAAGTATTATCATTTACGCCACTCATTTATAAAAAAATAATAAAACTAAAGATTGAATTTTATGATGAATCAGAGATATTTTTATTACATAATTCTTAATTGATATTGCATAAATTATTCTTTAATTCATATAAAATTTCAATGTATCCTGCAACAAACGATTCTGTTTTACTTTCTTATATAAATACTAAAGAGAAAATATAATAAAAGGTCAAAAAATTTGAATTCGATGTTTTACGAATGTCCCCGTTTTATACCTCTTCGAGTTCAAAACACGCATTTTTAGAAAATGCCTGCCTGTGACAAAGATATTAGCAAACTCTTTGAAATAGATAGATGGAATTTGATGTATAATCTTTACCCCACATTTGATTTCTGTCAAATTTTCGTTAAAATCTAAGGGAAAGTCTGTTTGCCTAGCTCTGTTCGAATATCAATTAATACGATAGCTACAAAGCTAAGAAATCTAGATTAATAAAATTTGGTGCATAAATTTAATATATATATTGCTGGCACCCATAAAAATTTTAATTCTATTCCAACAAAGGTTTGACTGTATGTAGGTCTTCCCTTTCAAAAGCATATAAACGCAAAAACTCAGAAACGCAGTGACATAATCAAATTTGCCGCGTAATTTTGTGACTGCAAGGCAGTTCTGTGTCAAATTTTCGTTTCAATCGATTGAGAAAAAAGCGTCTAAAACACTAAACGATTTTTGAATATTTTTAATCGCAAGCAAGAAATTAACCAGCAGATAACTCGCCAAGAATGACGTTCGGTACATAGATTTAACATTTATAATGTAGACAATTTTTGAGCCAAATTTAAAAAGGGGTTGATTGTCTGTCGGTCTGTTGTATTTTCAGAAACATGCAATCGTGATAATTCAAAAACCCAATAACTTCCAAATGTCCATTTGGGTATAACATTTTGAAACCACAAGTGCAGTTTTGTGAAAAAAATTTCGTTTCATTCAGTTTTTCATCTAAACACAAATCCGTGGCTATTAATGCATTCCAGGGATTAATCGCCAAGTAACTCACCAATGATGACACAACAAATTCAGATAAAAATATTAACCCTTTGCTCTCCGATGGCGCCTCTGACTCATCATTCAAGACTGTGAATCGTTTTGACGTTTTATTTACTCATTTTTCAAATTTAATTATTAAAAACGTCTACATAATGGTTAAGAGATGTAGATTAATTTTTCAAAGAAATTCGACTTAAAAGAATTATGTATATTTTTTTCATAGCAATAAACACATCTTCGCATTAGGGGAATAATTTGGCATCTAATTATTCACCTAATACAAAGGGTTAAATTCACCCCAAAAATTAATATTTCGTAACTATTGTTTACCAATACCATGTAATACGAACTCTGGCATGACAAATTTATAAGAAAATATGCGAGAACGCTTTAGAGAGACCATTTCCATTTTTTAAATACATATTTAGTTCTAACTTTAAAAAATGTTTTTATGTTAAATGAAGTTTAATGACTTCTATTTTATTTTGAAGTTTAAAATACACAGATTAGATAAGGCTGATTAGTCTTAAATAGTGAAATTACCGAATTTGTATCTAAATGATTTCAAAACTTTCTAACACGGTCAGATTTGGTCAAGCAAAATTAAAAAGGTTTTTGTTTTAAAAGTTGAAGTGTTTTAGAATATTTTTCTGAATATAATTTTTAGAATTAGAAGGCAATAAAATTTAGAATTCATAATTTTTTCCTAAGCGCATTTATTAACTGGAACAATGTAAATATTAGTAGTTTCATCATTTGTATCCTTTTAAAGTTAAAACTGATTTTTCGTTTTACGACAGAGGAATTTTTAAAAAGTAATCCTTTGAGATATTAAATAAATTCCAAAATATATTCTGTAGTGCACATAAGATTTCAATTCTGAATGATTTTCCTTTTTTTTTTATTTGTAATAGAAACATGTTTGGTTTCTATAAACAAAAATAATTGTATTAGTTGACACTAAATTTTTTTCTCGTTTCAAGTTTAAGGTAAAATTTTAGGGAGAAGATATAAATTTATTAAAGTTCATTAAAGAAGAACAGTGTGAGGCTTCTAGAATAGTATGAGTTATATGACGTTAAAATTTGAAGTTCAAAATTGTTTTGCTGAAGTAGCAATTAAGAGATCAAATTGTATAAATACTTAATTGTAAATGTTAGGAACTAGGCAAACTAGTTGTCAAAGGCTGCTAATCTGTAAAATATAAAAAAATAATCTTGATATATTATCTCTTTGTAAGGTCCGCCAATTTTGGTAACCCTTCTCATCCCCACATAGCAATCCTTCTTGTGGAGGTATGCAAGAATGAGGAGGGAAAAGGGTAAGTGCAGAGAAAAATCAACCAGAGAGAGATGAGAGATGGATTGTAGAACGAAAGGGGGAATGTGAAGAGGTGAATCCGAGGGGGAAAACACCAGCATCTCGGGACTGACGAACCAGGAGATGGGTGGTGAGTCGGAATCGGGAACGAAACTAAGAAGAGAAAGAAGAATAGAGTTCAGTCTAAGTCTAAGACTTCTTCTTGTGTACAGCCGACCACCTCGTCACCACTGAACGTAGCAGTATCGACAGAATTTGTTGTGGCCGATTGTGAACTGTAACAATGTCCATCCTTACATTGACCGAATCTGTCAAACCGATATTGTCTTCGAGATAATTGGCCCCAAAAGTGGTCAAATACTGACCACCTCCTCCACTACAAACTTTCAAACAGTTTGCAAAAAACTGACAATTCTTGACATCATGTCCTTCAGAGTCCTAAGATTTCCTGATAACTATCAGTACTGAACTCAAGTCATTATTTTCAACTTGCAGATGTTTTCTATGATCGGAGATTTCTGTGCATCACTTTGAATAGTGGTAAACAGTACCGATGCCTCCGCAAATGCATTTATTTTCTTGCATTCTTCCAAATCTTTGGAAATATGCATGGAATCTCCCATGTTCTGATATAATTTGGATTGCCAGTGGATGGTATCTTATTTTTATTTCTGGATTAGGAATAAAATCTTAAAATACTCTTCCTTTTTTGGACATATACCATCTGTCAAACCATTGTAGCTTAATTTCTTCTCTCAATTGCCATTTTAAGACACCGTTTGATTTGGGGGCAAATATATCACACTCTTTTTCTGTGCCGTCATCTTTGCATACTGATCCGCCTTTGCGTTACCATATATCCCAATGGACCTTATATATGGGCCTTAACCCAACTGTCTGGGTCTAAGACTGACGGAATCGAAAGATGATGAGATATTTTTGTTAAATTTCGTATTTTGGTTTTATGTTTGTGCTGTGTCTCGTATCTGCATATTAATGAAATTTTAGGACTAAAACTGGATGTGATCACTGTCTCTACCGCTCACATTAAAGAAACTTCACGGCTTGCACTCTTATTCAAATTCCGTTAAAATAACGGAATTCATTGAATACTAGTGACTTATTTATTGACTTATTATTATTTATTGAATACTAGTGAATATACTTATGATGTATTGGTGAGATAAGTATGTCTTTCCGGTCCTAAACAGTTTACAAAGATTTTGGTATAAATTGAATTGTTACTTCAATAATCGATATTAATTTCACATCGATGAGCATTTTTCATGAATTTTATATCAATGATACATTTTTTATTTGATTAATGTTTCCGGACAATTTTACATACCGCGAAAGAGAATTTTCATATGTTTTCTTGTTCTTTTTTTATATTATTTCGCAATTCTTTTTTTTTCTAATCTTTCCCCAGGTTACACATCCTGTAGCATGTTATTGTACAATATTGTGCGATATTATATGATATTAAACAATATTCCAAAACATTATACAATATTGCGAATATTGATCAATATTGTACAATATTTTGGTGCTACTAGGGTCTCATTATCAACTTCATTCTAAAATTTCAGATTCTGTCCGTTTCAGGATCCTGATTCAAGCACTTTCGGAGATTGTACCTCGCTAAGGATTGGTATGCTGAAAGATGAGTAGCTTTTAAGTTTCTCAATTTCGGAATTAATCTTAATTCATTTTTTTGCTAAATGTAAAAAGTTTTTCCTTTCATCTATTATCTTGGTCATTTTTGACTAAATAAACCCCTCCTGAAGCATGTGCAAAAAAAAGATAGTTCCCGAAGAAGAAATTTGGCAGTATGTTATTAAGTTATAGATATATATTTATTGTTACTAGATTTAGAGATAATTATTAGCTATTATTAATACTAAACGTGGTTATATTAATGCCGACTTTTATGATATTGACTGTATGATATTCAAATATCCGATTTACTTCTTGCAATTAACTCTTATACAGAATACAATTCTTCATCACTTATAAGGTCTTCATCATTAATCGATTCTTCATAATTGATGTTTCAACTAATAATTTTACCAACATTTTTTCCTGTCATATGCTTTACTAGTGATATACAGAAGTTATAGTTTTCCCTAGGGTTTCAGAAAACAGACTCATGTTTTTAGGGATTTTATAAAAAGAATGGAGTGAGTGCCTGTTACCTGAGAGTAAATGACCTTGAATACAACTGCTATGATGTTTTAATTTTTTCGTTGAAGGGTGGATTATTTATGCAATATTTTTGCAGCTTTCAGGCCTGAATGGTCCGACAACACGTCCTCCCAGGTTAAAAATGAATGAGATAAAAACAACAGTTTCCACGAACACAGCAGTTGTCAAAAACATGTGTAAATAAATCATGAAATTTCCATAGAATGTTAGAAACATGTTTTATTCCGTAACATAGAAACTTTCCTACACAGAAACTTTTAATTTAATTTAAATTCCTTTTTCAAGTCTTAAATACGTTTTAGACTGCATCAGTAACTAAATATTCTCTTAAAAATAAATTTTTCATTGATAAAAAATCTTAATCTTTTACCTGAATTCGAAAATCATTCAAATTCTGGTAACTCAGAATTCTGAAATGCCCGAGTTTTTATTTCAAAAATAAGAAAAATCCCTAAGCCTTTAGAATTTGCAATGAAAATTTTTGTTCTTAAAGAGTTAATACAGAAAAGAGAACCTCTCTTAGCTTATAGTAACTAAGAAACATTATACTTGGATATTCTTTTAGAATTCTCACTAAAACTCCCCTGTCCCGAACCCATCTAAGAGAATATCTCTAAGGAACAAAAAATGCACCAAAATTTTCTCGTATACACTCTAATAAAGATGTTATCCCAGAAAACATCTTGCATAGCATCAGAGTGCGATATTTACGAAATAATCTTAGAAATTATTGTCATCCTTGGCGAATATTTTGGCGATTTATCCCTGGCGTGCAATTAATAGTATCCGAAAATCGAATTTCTATTTTAGTTGCGTTTTTCTTTATCATTTGAAGAGAAAAAAATCTACATAAAACTTCCCTTGCAGACACAAAATCACATATCGCATTTGATATACTCAAGTCATTGCGACTTTGATTAACCGCATTTACATCTTTCTAAAAATGCAAATTGGTAGACTTGATTCAAAATTTGATAGATTGCTTATTTGCATTGCATTTTATCTATTTAGCTATATTCGTTATGTAGTTATAATGTTAAATAGGGCCGGGATGGTTTGGTTGGTAGAGCGTTGGACTCGTACTCTTTAGGTTAGGAGTTCGAAGCTCACCGGCCAAAAGATTCCCATGGGTGTATGGCGACTGGCGCTCGTTAAATCTGTTCGTGGGCGGAAAGTCCTCCATATCGAGAGTATTATCACTGGGGGTACTGGGTCATAGGTGATCGTTCTCTGTTCCAGGTCTAAGTTATGATCAGAGATGTATGAATGAATTTACATGAATGTAGTCTGCCCCCTAAAAGGGGTTGTGACGTGTGTGTAGCTAAGTCGTACTCTTGGTCCTAGATGTCACTACTTGTAAAACAAAGAGACGCTCTGCCTAGGCTTAAAATCTGCTGATTGTATCAGCGGAGGCTTGTCCACGTCAAGTGCCATTAGTCACAACAACAACAACAGTGTTTAATAATATTCGAAAAACAGGATAGATGGCCTTTCACCGAGCAGATTTTTGATAAAATTTGATAGAAATCTACAAATCTGATATAAAGAAAACGTATATACCAAATTTCATCTATTTACATCAAAATATTCTTTGAGTTATCTTTGTCACCTACAGACGAATATTTTCCAAACATTTGTTTTTCGAATTCGAGGTAGTCCAAAAAGTGACGATTTGTCAAATTTCTCAATTCCAAACTTTTTGACGATCGCTTTATTTTCTCTATACTATGTATACGAGAAAGTAAAAATATTTTGATTTTAAAGTATCCAATTACATTCGAAGGCCTTAAAAAATAATGACATTTGAAACAATATTTTTCAATCTTCAAATGGTTTTCAAGTAAAGACTTAATCTAGCGTACAAAAAAAATTATGAATAAATATGAAACGTTAGCCATATTAATTTTGAATTTAAAGCAGGTTGCAGAATCGGGGCCCAAAATCATGAAGAAAACACATGTTAAATTTCCAATTTCGGTTTTATTGCAACTCAAGAGGTATGCTGCGCAGCACAACAGCATGAAAAGGTTTACAAGGAACGAAATGTAGCGTTATCCATATAAGCCAGATAATATCCTTCGAGCTGATAGGTCCCTTTTACTTGATCGGTATATTACTTGGCTACAGGCCAAACGTCACAGATTCGTACCACGACCTTCAATCGCTACAGAAACATATATCTCTGGTCTTATATACTATGATATTCTCATATATCACACACGTGTAGATTTCCGAAAGGAATTCTTATACATTTGATCTTGAAAAGAGAAACGTAGATATCAGTGATTTATGATTCATCTAAAAGAATATTTACACCAGTCATTTATTACCCATTCACTCGGCACGTGGAGTAATTACGCATTATCTTTATAATACTTCATTTGATTTATTAAATAGAAAAAGGGGAATGGATCAAGAAATAATAAAACTGTTTATAATGAAGATACTATAAGTTAAGTTAAGACAAAACTTTGGGAAATAATTACGATTAAAATTAGAGTTAAAAGTATCATTACATATATTTATTATTATTTTAAATATTTTAGGGGGAAAAAACAATTTTGTCCTGAATTTGATCTTTTTTCAAAAATTCGCAATTAAAAACAAATGATGGAACGGTATTTTTGGTTATGTATAATCAAATGAGTTATGTATAATCAATAATCAATTGAGAACTAGGGATTGAAGCAAAAGTTTAGAAATAATTGAAAATAACTGCAAATTACATGAGTTTTATACAAAGCAGTAGATTTTTGTGCAATTTTCATCATTTCTGAAAGTTTAAAACATAATTAATTTTACAATGATTTGTCATTGTACTTATATTTTGGTTCGATTCTTAGGTAGAATCAAAAACTAGATGTCTGACAAATTTCTTGATATCCTTAATAGTATTTCAGTAATTCTGTTTAAAAAATAGAAATTTTGGAGATAAAAAACAGACTTTGTGAAAAACGAGGTAAAATCTCATGTTTTTAATTTTCAGCGAGATGAAAAAAGGATTTTTTTTACAAAGTTTCTTAAATTTGTAGGCAATTTCTTCTTTTTTTCCTCAAATGTAATTATTTTTTTTATTTCCAATTTTGGAATATTTTTTTTCATTGTTGATTTTTTTTACTGTCATTAATTGGCGCCAAAAGCGTTCAATATTTCTTTTGTCATTTTATTTAAAACTGCATATTAACTAACCTGAAGAAACATCTATAAAATTGTATTGCCATATTTTTTTTCTGTTTGTAAACTCACGGAAGGGTTTTCCATGAGTTTATTATCAGAAATACAGCATCATTGTAAAATTCAATAATAGTGATTCAGGCTTGTCTGAATTTGCAATAATCCCATCTAAAAAAAAGAAATTCCTTTTGAAAATTTTCCACAGTAATATCTAGCATACGAAAAATGAAGTGAAATAGGTAAAGACAATTTTAAAATAGCTAAATAAAAATAATAAAAAGGCTTGTTAACAGTATTGCTCAAAATTCCATTTTAAACTGCAAAATTCTATTTTACTGCTTTTAATTTCATTTCTCATTATCGTAGATACAGAATATAAAATTTCTTGAGAGAAAAAATGCATGCTTTCACATAAAGCATTTTTTATATATAAAAAATGATAAATTAACATAGCTGGATACCATAAAAGGAGTATAGAAATGAACATAGATAGATAATTGATTACCTTTGTCTGAAAAATACATCAAAATTTTTACTTTGCTTCATACTTGATAATACAAAGAAAGTCATAGATTTTTATATTGTGTAATCTCTATTGATAATAAATATGAATACATGCGTATGTCTGTATTCTGTGCGTCTGCTTATGGCACTCTACAGGAGGACCATTTGATCTCGAACAACCCAATTTGTCATAGGTATTCTGTAGAGAGTTGATTATATTCTCGAAAAAAAATTAATTTTAACTATCAATGGTTCCCAAAAAATATTATTGCACGATAAAGAATTTTACACCTTTTTAACATTTTGTAAATTATATTTTATTGCTTCTTTTTTGTAATTTTCAAAATATTTTTTTCACAATTTTCAATAATCAATTTCGTTGATAAAAAATATTTTATATTAAATTTTTTTTCTGCATATTAAAAGCGGAAGAAGAGGAATTCGTTTATTGACTACATGTTCTGCGCTAGGAATAAGGGAGAGAAATTATATCAATCCCGAAAAACAATGTTTAGTCAGACGATATATTTCTTTAATGGCATTGAAATTCGACCCATCAATATAGCTTATTTACAGAATAAATGGAATAGTCTGATTACTTTTAAAATAATAGGACTTTAATGCCATTATAATTTGATGTTTAAAATTATTTTGAAAATTAAAATAAGAACACCAAGGATAGATGTAATTGAAATTTTAAAAAAATATAATATTGCTCTTGAATTAACATAGTAATTCAACATTAATCTAAACAGACCTGATGAGTCTGATGGTTTTCAAAGGTAATTAATATAAAATATTTCAATACAAAACTAGTCTAAAAATATTAATGTATTTATAGAGCTATTTTCATAACAACAAAAATAAAATAATAAAACAATTCCCAAGGAAGGAAATGCTTTGTGATTATTCCAAAATTGCATCTCTTTAATAAAGATGGCTGTAATTATCACTATTTGTGAATATTGTATTGTGAAGCAATGATACAGTTTTATAGAGATGGCATTTTAAAATAACAAAAATTGTTTAAGTAGTAGCCTTTTTTCCTGGTCACTTTCAGCTGTATATCAATTATTTATCGTATAAAACTTTGGGAGAAGCCCCAAATTTTATGTCCATAAATCCGATTACAGTTGTATGAAAATTAATTATCTTGAATCTTGAATGTAAATATTATAAGATATGGAGCGACAAAGGCTATAATCCCCTGGTTGCCACAAAGCAGCGTCTAAAAGTTCTCCAAATTAACATTCCTGTATTCCGAAATGCACAGAGGAAGCATCACATGCTGGAATGAGAAAAAAAAAGGATGCGCGCACACACACAAAGAGTCCGTTTTTGCAACTTAAGAAATATCAAAGTACTTGAGAGATTGCAGAAAGATGATCATAATTTTTTGTTGGCGAAAACATGGTATAAAAGAACATCGTAGTAAATATCGGGATCATCTATTTATAGCTTGTTCCATAACACCGTTCTGTACGTTGAATATTTTTGACATTTGAGAAGTTTATCTCTCCACATTTGCTGCACAAAGGGTTATCTGTAAGATTGTATTTATGAAGAAGTCCTGGAGTGATGATGGCTTTGCTGATTATACGGGCAATGATTTTATCTTGTATTCTGTGCCCTGTCCATTTTGAGATGGATATAATGGCGGGAAATTCACCCAATAATGGTTGATATTTACTTTTTAGGTTGTTTTCGTTTGCACTTTGTCTAGAGATTTTTTTCCATTGTAGAAAAAATATCTTCAGGAGAAATCCATTCTAGAAATGGTGTAAATGCCGAGACCTTCTTCTTCAGATAATCAGCCTCTTCGTTAAAAGAAATTCTGGAATGTCCAGGGACCCACAAAAGAACTATTTCTTGATTTAGTTTTTTCCTGATATAAATTTTTGAGGCGAGTCTTTGGATGACCTTAGGAGAGCGAAGAGTGACATTTTTAAGTGCTAATAGAACTGAATAGCTATCCGAAATAATAAGGTTGTGATTTTCTGGGATTGAAAGATCGTCCACCGCTTGGCAGATTGCCAAGGCTTCGGCAGTGAAAACTGAATTTAATGTATGAATTCTGTAAAGAAATTTTTGGATGCTAGAGACACCTGCAATTGAGGTGGAATTTTCAGATTTCGAGCCATCTGTAGCTATAATAAAATGATTTTTAAAGTGATTCTGTAAACACTCATTGAAATCTGCAGTAATAATCGGGATTGGTAAACCTTTGTTCTGGAACCTGAATTCATTAAAAAAAAATTGCATAAATTTGGGTTATATTGTAGATGGAGTGGCATAGTAATTATATGATTCGGTACGCAATCAAGTTGTTGGAAAGTGTTATTAATGATTTCTTTTTCTTTGTCGCTCAAAAAACGATCCATCTTATTGTGATTATCTACCAAAGGTGAAAAGGACTGGTTGGACATTTGTTTTATAAAAAATTGCATTGCTAGACGTTTGATCTTGTCTGAAAGTATTTCTTGGCCAGCTAATTTTAATAAAATGATGTTGGGGGTCCAAATTGGTACTCCGAGAGCTACTCTGAGCGCCATTGTTTGTATAGTGTTACAATATTTGAATTGTGTTTCGGAAAATTTATTAATTATGGGGCAACTATACAAGAATATGCTAAGTGTACTGTTGTTAGCAATTGTAATTAGGTGTTTCGTTCTTGCACCGTTTCTTTCGGAACCTAGTATTTTGAGACCGAAAATTTTTTTAAGAGCCTTGGTTCTTAAATTTTGTAATATTCTGTTTTTTGTTTAGTTCTTGAAAACTGTATTCCTAAATATTTAATCGTTTCACTCCATGTTAAGGGAATATCAGCATATTTTATACAGGGTGATTAACTATCAAGCATGTGAATAATTCAAAATAAACACTTTTATGCATTCAAGAAACGTACATGTGTTTTCGAATTTTTCTATTTAGCTTATTAATTTGCATTTAATTCGGCATATTTGAATTAAAGTTTAGTATCATGTTATTATTTATAAACATAATATTTCATTTCAAAATTTGAGGAAAATATTTAATGCTATTATTTATTTAGTACAATTTAAAAGGAATCTATTGCATTCAAACAACATTAATAATTTACTTTGTTACCAATACTTTTTTTCTGAAAAAACGAAAAATTTACTTAAATGCACAACAACTTGGATTTTAATCCAGTTGTGTCTGAGATTTTAAAACGATGATTGACGATGCTATTTACAAAAACAAGAATGCTATTAGGAACTCTGTATTTTCATTTTTATCTAGTTCTTGCAACACAAATGTAAACGAGTTTGCAGAATCATTTTTCATATCGAACACTTTTTATCTTGTGTTTGAATAAATCACATATTTATATTATTTTTTAAATTGTCATATCTGTCCCTTACAGTGGTAAAAAATGCTATAAAACTAGATTAGCCTATAAAGAATTAAAATCCTTTTTTGAAGTTAAACGAAGAATATTTTTGGATGAGTCTTGGGATTTTTAATTGGGATTAGATTAAGAAGGAGAAACCTAAACCTATACATCAATCTTTAACATTATACAAAGACACTTGAGCTAAGAGATCAAATTATGCATGTGTGGTGAATACCATGTATATATACCAGCCAACATCTCTCGGACCGAAGTGCACTTTTGGCCCAACGGATTTGGTACTGGACTACTAACCGAAAGGTACGGAGTTCGGGTCAGCGCTTTTCGCTACCACATCCTAAA
>JAOUZG010052765.1:0-35662 GCA_026289955.1 Argiope argentata
CAGCACCTTAGAAATAGTAAATGCATTCGAAGCTGTATTTTTCCTGATTGTATTCATCTCTTGGAAATTTTGACTACAATCGTAGTCGACGTCCAACACGTTATCAGCCAGTTTTCAGGGCTCACTTGAATTAGGTTCCGTTACAAATTATGAAAAGAAAGCCTTTATTTGGGGAAACAAAAAAATCAGAAAAGAATTTTATTAAAAATAACGAATTTTGGCAATCGTAGAAATGTTCAGTTTCTCTATTTTCCAAATGACATGAATTTATATTTTTCATGCAAAACAGAGATAGGAAAAGCGATCTGATGTCACAGTGTTAATCGACTGAAATATATATTCCGATTTGCAGAAACATTCCTATATATTCGATTCCAATGCGATAGGGTATTTATATGAACTTGGTTGTTTTTCTTTCATATTTTGAAGTGTTTTCAAATATCTTCCTCTATGAAAATTAAATGTGTTTGAAGCAATCAGCTAATTTTGAATCGCTATTTTGACTTATCTCTTTTCTGCCATGCCGCAAGATTGATTTTTCAATCTTAACTTCTCAGACTTGCGCGATGAATCATTTTACAAAATCTTGAAGGAAATATTCTGGAAAAGTTCAGATTGCTGGTATGTCACTAATTTGTGGGATCAACATATACATTTCAAATTTACAGGAACTAAACATTATCATCAAGAGAATTTGTTTGACAATCGGAGGTATCAAGAAATCCGTTTGATCATTTCTTGTGATTTTTTTTAAAAATAGATTATATTGCTTAAGATTATCCCTATTTCACTTCGTTAAAGAAAATTGGTGGTTATATTTTTAAATATATGAGGAATATCTTGATATATTTTGTTCAAGTTTTTCAGTTCTTTTTCCTCAATTTTTACTTTTATTCTGATGCAGATAACAGGCTAATTCAAATACGAGATAACACACAATTTTTTTAATACACCATAAAAATCTAAATTATTTAAACTGAAAGGAAAAGTTAGTAAACACACACACACACACAGACTGTTACCGTCTAATACAGCAATAATCGAAATTTGCTCGTTTCTTCTTGATTTGAATATGAATGTACTCCCACGACTATAAAAAATTTTACTCTTTACCAAAAGTTTTTGTTTTGATAAATATAAATTGACCATTAAATAAGCACACAATGGAGTTATCATATTACAGTCACGGACTTTCTGCCCAAAAATAAAATTGCTAAATGTCGGTTACAATAAAATCGTCGGATGCAGCTCTCATCTTAATACTATTAAGTGTAGCTATGATAATCCATCTTTTTCGATTAAAAAATATGCTTAATGAAACTAATGATCTGTTTCTTTAAAATATGTCTGCTCAAACTGTTCTTATTTTTTTGGAAAAGACAGGATATATATCTATAAATGTAAGAACAAGATATATTCCAGAAAAGTATCGACACTGATTGCTTTTGCAAAGATAATTTTGTAAAAATTAGCTTTCATCAAAATAATCAAAATTTTCCCTCCCTATAATTAAGCCTATTTTGGACAAATCCTTACGTGACTGATAAAAATGGATTTGTTTCATATCATCGCTCCAATGAGTCATTATATTATTGCAAATAATTTTTTTATAACCCAAATGCTATAATCCCTGTTGTCTACATCATTAAAAGCGAAGAGGTGGGAAAAAGTCCCGCATTTAAAACCCTAACTTCATAAAAATTGAGATATTTGAGCTGAAGATAAAAATAAATGTATTGATTGTGTTATTTCAGTGACGTTTCGCCTGCTTCTTAATCGAGTCAATAAACAGGACCCTAATTCCTCTGAGATGGTGCGTTGAAAACATTTTTAGAACACAAGTTTTTAATGTTGAGGCAATAAGTCGTCTACATTATTAATAATACTCTTCCGAGTTCTTCTCTTCAAAAAAACTTTACAAGAAAATAATTTCATCTGCATTATTTTCATTTTATTTTCGTTGGATAATTCATTTATTAGCATGACAGAGATGTTCTCTTCCATTGTAATGTCCTTGATCCTTGACTTTAAATCTGATGCATAATAAATAAAAAAAATGTATAAAATATAAAATATGTATAATGTATATATTTTCCAATGAAGGTATTTATATTCTAAAAAGACTGTTTAGACAAATAATCAAGAAATTTTTCTCAAGATGATTTTGGAGATTCATTAAAGTTGGTATTCTTGTAATAAATCTTAAAATATATGTAGAAAACTTTAATGTTTTAATGCGGCAATAGATTTTGGTTCATCCTACAATATTGTTCTTTAAAATAACCTTTTTAAATTCTGTTTTGTTTAAATTTTGCATCGTCAGTAATCATGCACCAGATGTAAACTGAATATTCCTGTATTTTATTTAAATTGTTGAGGCTTATTTTTAAAATTAACTCAGTTTTTATCTTTTCATTTAGATTCCATCTGTCCTCACCTACGTCATCTGAAAGTGAGTAATCTTCCCTTTTATTTTTCAATTAGTACTTAATATCTTTCTTAGTTAAAGGAAAACAATTAAAAAAAATTATAGTTTAGAATAATTTTGTTTGCAATCTTTTGTTGAAAACATCTCAGATTCCAGATTAGGCGAAATCTGTTAAGTTGAGCCATCGAAAGCAATTATTAAGGTTAAGATTTTTCTAAAAATTACTAAGCGCATTAGATTCATCTAATTGATTTTTTTTCTGCAACGGAATTTGCAGACTGCGGGTTATTGAAATGCTAGTTATTAAGTACTCTGAGAACAAATAAATATTCACGTCAGCAAGAACGCAAATATGAATGCAATTATTTAACCTTCCACACTCTTAAAAATAATTAGATGCACAATTATTCTCCTAATACAAATATTTGTTTATTGCTATGAAAAATAAATGTACATAATTCTTTTATATCGATTTTCTTTAATAAAAATTAATTTATATCTGTTAGCCAAAAGGCGTTTTTAGCAATTAATTTTGAAAAATGAATAAATAAAACGTCAAAATGATGCACCGTCTTGAATGGTGCCTCAGAGGCACCATCGGAGTGCGAAGGGCTAAATTTCCGAACATTTAGTTGATCCAAGTATTTAAATGCGTAATCCTTGAGTATCAGCTATGCTTTGAATCCAACTATACATCCCGAAACAGCAGAAGGTACCTGCCCACAATTGGCTGACTTTGGTCCATGAAAGAGTCACAAATTTCTATAGATTTAGGGCGATTAGTTTCAATGATCAAATGAAGGATGTTTATACGATTGAGTAGAATATCTTCTCAAAAATGTAAACATTTCACAAATAAGTAAAAGTAAAAATGTGCTACAAAGCATTTTGATTCAAAAGTTACTCAAATATTAATCTTTTTTTCTTTTTATTTTGTTGCACCCCAGGACGTAGGATGAGACAAAGATATGAGGAAGAGCAAGGCAGACCCCTCCGGCCTATGACGGGTCCTTCTTACAGCAGTGTAATGACTCGAGCTTTCTATACTTCTTTAGAAAAGGCACATACTCAAATAAAATACAGCACTCAGACTTTTCTTTAAATATCTATTCTAAATCTAAGCAAAAGCAGAAGACACCCTTCTCCGTCCGCTACACAAGCTCTTCTCTTCTCTCCTTACAAAAACAAAAACAGCAACAACCCCAAAAGGGGGGGCGAACCTCGCCAATCGTTTCCGCAGGCGTCGCCAATGGTAACCAAACATCACACCTTTCCCCCAAGATAATGATTAATCTTAACTTAATTGTTATCTGAAATTAAAAAAATTTGTCTACCATTGTGACGGTCTGCCGAAACGTTACAATATGCAAATATACAACATTTAAATCCACAATCAAATTTTCAAAGAAATTAAGCATACAAAATTACCAAATAGAAGTACAGTAAAATATTTATACATATATTAAAATTATAAATGAAAGTTCTATTTACATCCTTCAGATGGGCAGTCTAGATAACGCATCTGCATTCACCAATCTGCTTCCTGGGCAATGTTCTATATCTAGATGATATCTCTGTAGAGCTAAAGTCCATCTTTGTAACTTAGATGACTGCGGAGCATTCTTAACGATGTAAGTCAGAGGATTGTGATCACTGATGATCCTAATAGACGCTCCAAAAATCCATGCTTCGAATTTCTTCAATGCCTTTATTATTGCATAAGCCTCCCTCTCTATCGTTGGCCATTCAGTTTGGGCTTGAGTCAATTTCTGGCTCGCATAGCAGATAGGATACTACTTTCCGTTGTAACTCTGTGATAAACATGCTCCAATACCTATTTGAGATGCATCCGTGTGAATAAGGAAAGGCTGTTTCAACGATGGCGTATGAAGTTCTGTAGTTTTTGACAATTTATCTTTCAGCTCTTGAAAGGATTCCTGATGCACTTCTTTCCAGTCAATGGTTTCCGGTGCTCGTTTCTTCGTCAATTCTGTAAGGGGATGAGCAGTTTCGGCATAATTTGGAATGTAATCTCCGTAATAGTTCATCAATCCAAGTGCACTTTTCAGCTGAGTTTTTGTTCTTGGTAATTCTAACTCTTGTATCGCTCTTGTCTTTTCTGGATCCGGTTGATGCTTTCCAGAGCCTATTATGTGTCCAAGATATCTGATTTGAGCTCTCGCAAATGAACATTTCTTCGAGTTTTCAGTGAAACCAAATTTATCTAATTTCATAAATATACAATCCAGATGTTGTAGATGAGTTTCAAAATCAGGAGAAAATATTGCAATATCATCAATATATGCTCTTGCGAATTCACTACAATCTTTTAAAATATTATTTATGACTCTTTGAAATGTGGACGCAGAATTTTTAAGTCCAAACGGTAAAACATTGAACCGATATTGAGCTCTATGAGTTTTAAAAGATGTATAGTCTTTACTTTGTTCTTCCATTGGAATAGCCCAGTATCCCTTTAATAGATCCAAGGTTGTGACGATGTTAACTTTATCTATACTATACATTAAGTCGATAGCATTTTCCATAGGAAAATCATCTGGTTTCGTAACAGCATTCAGTGTTAGATAATCTACACTAAGTCTCAATCTCCCATTCTTCTTACTAACGCACACTACTGGATGTGCTATGTCGGCGTCGCTCTCTTTTATTAATCCTGCTTCCAATAATTCGTCCACCTGTTCATCAACTTTTTTCTTCAAAGCCTCCGGTATTCGATAAATATACGGCTTTTTCCTTTCCATATTTGGTATCAAGCGAATTTTATGTCCTTCAACTTTTGATTTTTTGAGTTTTCCAGTAAACAATCCTTGGTGTTTTTTAATTAGCGCTTTTATCTGTCTTCTCTGTTGTTCATTTAAATGCTCCAAATCAATCTCACAAATTTCACTTTTCTTCAAAGGCACAGAATAATCTTTCTCAGGAACTGTTATAATTTCTCCAAATTCTTCCTCGTCCTCAAAAATAACTCCCACTGCATTAACTCGCGTATGGAATTTTCGAATTTTGTTCACATGGACTCTCCTTTTTCCATCAGGTAATTTGACTACATAGGAATGTGGAGGAACGACTCTGACTATTTCACAAGGTCGAATTCTCTCTTTAGTTTTTCGCATTAATATGTGTGCACCAAAAATTGATTCATGCGCTAGCTTCAGCATTTGTTCCCGTCTATCTTTAGGTAGTAATAATTGAGTTGCCGGCTGTCCTAATATTTTATCTTTATGATATTGAAGATCATCAAAAAATATATACCCATTTGTTTTCTTTTTCCCTTGACTGTAAGCATTCTTAGGTGACTCACAACTTATCTGCGCTATTCGTAAATTTACTACTTCGTCACCACTAGTTGGTTCCATCTCAGTTTCCGGTGTTGTCACATCATTAAGATTGTTGCTTTCGTCTCCGCTTACACCGTCCTGACCCCAGCTGCTCTTTTCCGCAGGTGCGCTTAAGGGTTGTAATAACGAAAAACAAGCTGTTACTTCACTTGGTGTTTCATGCTTCACATTTGGCGCATTAGCTTTACTACTCTCTTCTTTAAAATACTCTTCCGTTGGACTGACCAATAATTCATACACATCAGGTGTTATTAAGCAGGGTACATTCAATTTATCAGTTACTGCGATTAGAGCATCGGCAGTATTAAATAAATTTGCTTGATTTTTATAAGAAATAGGAATTCTATATATTCTCGCTTCTATTTGATTGCCAAATGCAGGAGTTAACAAAATCTTGCCTCCATCTATATCATACAATTCAGACACCAACGATGAATGAATAATCGAAATTTGAGTTCCGGAATCAATAATCGCTTCAATTTCTTTCTCATTAATGTATATAGCAATTTTCTTTAAAGGTGTGACCAGATTTGGAGTTGGCTCTAATCGTAAGTGCGAAAATTCTACTTTTGCTACCACAGCTTGATTTGATGAATTGCAATTCCTATTAACATTCGGATTTCTTTCAGGTTGTCCCACGATTTCATCCCTTCTTCTATTGTCCATACAGTCCTTTACCAAATGTAGGTGGCTTCCACAAGAATAACATTGTTTTCTTCTAGGGAGGTTATCGTTTCCTCTTGTTTCTCTTCTATGGTGAGGAGGAATATATTTATTTGGAGAAAAGTTCGATCTTCGAACATCACTTTGGACCTCGTCGAATGGTTTCTGCCTGGCCCCAAAGTAAATGTCACACTCCTTGGCGAGATCCTGCGGTCGGAACCATTTCTCTCCTTGTCGTATGGAAATATGCGATGCCGTTTTCCTGTCCAGTGAATCAAACAATTTGTCTGAAATTATGAGTTCTTTAAGAGAATGAAAATCTTTCACTTCCCTCAATTTACAATAATATTCCCATATCGATGTTAATCGGGATGCAAACTGGATATGGGTTTCTCCAAGGTTTCTTTTTGCTTTTCTGAAGTTTTCCAGACAAACCTGTGGCGTCGGTTCAAATTCCTTTAAAATTAACTTCTTTACCTTAACGTAATTTTTCATATCTTCTTCCTGAATATAGACCAGCACATTTGAAGCTTTATCTCCAAGTAACCTCAATAGAATTTCCGCTTGAAACTCCTCAGGAACCTTCTTATGTCTAAATGCTCGTTCCATTGAATCGAAGAATAAATTCCACGATTCTGTCTTTTGAGGTACTGGGATTGTCAAAACTTCCATTCCTTTAATGAGTTTGTCGAGGGACATTTCACTTTCATCTCCGTTGCGATCACTACCGCTCAAACTTCCATTTTCATTATTCCGCACTCTGGCCAGTTCCGCTTCGCATGCTAATTCCTCCAATCTTCTCCTATGGTTTTCCTCTGCCTGTTTTCTGTTTTCTTCCACTTGTCTTCTATTTTCCTCCTCTTGCCTTTTCCTCTCCTCTTCTTGCCTTCTATCTTCCACTGTAGAAACCAAATAATTTCTAACAAACTCTTCATCTTTCTTATATTCTTCGCTATCAATTAGTTTATTCTTTAGCTCAACTAACTTCATGTCAATCGTCGCTACTTCTCAAATTTCATTCAATACAATCACCAAATCTTCTTTTCTGACGTTCTTAAACATTTTTTTCTTTTTAAATTAGCAACTATACTTTACTAATCTCTGGTTCTCTAAAGAGAGCGTGTTGTAATGACTCGAGCTTTCTATACTTCTTTAGAAAAGGCACATACTCAAATAAAATACAGCACTCAGACTTTTCTTTAAATATCTATTCTATATCTAAGCAAAAGCAGAAGACACCCTTCTCCGTCCGCTACACAAGCTCTTCTCTTCTCTCCTTACAAAAACAGCAACAACCCCAAAAGGGGGGGGGGCGAACCTCGCCAATCGTTTCCGCAGGCGTCGCCAATGGTAGCCAAACATCACAAGCAGAGTGGAGGAAGAAGTACGTATTGCTCTATTGCATATTCAGCGCCAATGAAGATATAACGGCTTTTCTATCTAAATATTCCAATTTAGGAATTGCGTGAACCGAAAGCCTAGTTTTTCTTTGCACAGGAGAAAACATTGATTTTCATTTATGACTATTGACTCCTACGAAATTTCTATTAAACTTCTTAGTTCTAAAGTCATTTCAATTTTTTGCTCGGCATTTGGGAAACTCAGTAGATGTTTTTTTATGAATGTCAATACTTCAGTAACTTTCTCTGAAATATCCGTAGCTCTGAAAAGGATGAATAGGGTCATGATGCTTCAAGCTTTCTCCCTCATTGACTTTTTGAATGTGAGAATTTTTGACTTAAAAGAAACATTTTCAGTGACGAATAAAGCGTCATAGTAACCTTCCGAATATGTACACTATTAGAAGAATAATGGGGATTATTGGTAATGGATATATTGATTTCAAATTTGATATCGTTACGATGCAGTGAAATCTCTCTTATCGAGTATAATCCCTTTTCGAATATTACTGGTAACAAAAATCCCTCGTAAAGAGAAATAATTTTCCAGCAGAAATTAATGTAACATGGTACAGTGCATTCATTTCCAAAAAAAATGTTGAAATAAATTTATAATTTACTAGCCACTTTGGGTGACCAGTTTATTCGGAATAAATTGTAGTATAAATATCCTAGAGTATACTTATACTCTTTAAAATAAATTAAATATTTATTTGCCTTGGTATCTTTAATAGCGTTTTCAGCAGAATATTTTTAAGCATCATATTTCGCTAATCATGTAATTATTACACAAGCTATGCTATTTCATTGTACTATTTATCACTCAAATTTGCTGCCATCTGCCGCAAGACTTAAATCGGAATTTCAAATGGAAGATAAAATTTCAATAATATGCGAAGATTTTTTTTAATGAAATCAGTCATTTAAAAAAATGTCTACAGTAAACTCGAATCCTTCAACATTGCAATATTACTTGCGGGACTGAATGCTTTCAAAATTTATGCAATTTTTCATACATTTATTAAAAAAAATTTTGATTCATAATAGAGCTTAGTTTTAACTTCAAAAAGATTTAAATGCAATGAATATTTTTTAATCAATAATTGTATTTCTACAAATAATTATTAAACTGAAATTTTACAGTCCTTCAATCCTATAATTTCTATTCTGAAAAATTATCTTGACCCTCTAATACTTTCAACTTTTGCGATCACACCTCACCAAATGAAAAAGTTTTGAATATCACTATTTCAGAGAATTTAATAACTTTATTATTTTATATAATCATAGTCGAGGAAAATGAAAACGCATATTGATATTTTCATCGCAGCAGCCGATGAAAGGATTTCAAATCTTGCTGTTTATAGAAATAGAATGCAGGCATTCCATTTTTTTTACAACTCAATCGGTTTTAATTACTAAAGAGTGGAGTTGTTATCTAAAATATTAGTATATCAAGAACATGTTATTAAACATGACTCTCTAAAGAGAAGATTTCTATAAAATTTAAAATCCATATTTCATGACAATATTTATTCAGTGAAACTTTATGAAATACGATTTACATCATTTAGAAAAATTTGTGTATATATGACGATTTAGACAATTATGTCTGCATATATGTGTTACAAAAAGTTAGCTATTTTTTTTAAAGGGATAGTAATTCAAAATAATCGGATATTAAAGAAGAATTTTAAATCAATCCCGGCCGAGCCCCCATTATTTCTGTGGGAGTCTAAATAAATCTTCCAAAAAATTAGACTCTTCAGATAGCGGGATTTTAGTGGCGTGATGTCTAGGGGTTTTTTAATATTTACGGGTTAGTTTCTAAACCAAAATTAAAATAATACAAACGAAGGATGAAGAGACTTCTTTAGGAAAAATAAAAGAATTTATTTAGAGTTAAAGGGGAATATTTACAGGGGGGTATTCACAGGGAAATATTAAAGAGAATTAAAACATGGAGATATTTAATAATCAGAAAGTTAGATTATTTCCTCTAGGAGGACGTTAGAGATGGGGAAACATTATGACTGGAAATATATATTACCGCGTAGCCGCTGATCTTAGCGGGAATCGCTGACGCGTGAAGACAGACGTCCTCTCTCGACAAAAGTTAGTGAGCCTCTGATTCAAAGTTAATTGGGACAGACTTTCGAAAGACCGATAGGTGGCGTTGTTCTGGAATGCAAAACTAATTAAAAATAATGGTCCTCTGGGAAATAATCTTAACCTTTACAACTCTTGCTTTGGATTTCATATATCATCGGGTGTTGACAAAACAAGATGAAGGCAGATGTTGGTTAATTAAAACGGTTCTGTGGAATATCTTACATATATATGTATGAATGTTGAAACACGTACTTACTTTCGTTTAAATATTATGTAGAACTATATTTTTGTTAAATATTGATGAAGAATTAACTGACACTAATTATATATTAAATATAACAATAAACATTCATATAATTGTGTGAAAAAATAATTTTAATAATAACAAATTATTTGAGCAGCAAAACCGTAAGTTTCTATATCAATCCCCCCTCTTAAAACTAAGAAAATTAAATCGTCTGTCAGGGCAGTGTTGACTGAAAATAAATTATCTTTCAAGGGGTTCAGTGAAAGTCGAATATATTGGCTGTTTTTTTTTCTTTCTGGATGTCTCGAAAATTATCCATTAGGTTTTGTGCCTGCGCCGACGGGTGATTTATTTTAAACGGGGAGAATTGAAGGACGGAGATGTATATAAGTTTTTAGCTATCTAGGAGACCAGATTATCTGCGGAATCAGACTTAGACCAAACAAAAACTAAACAGTCCTTATTAATTTATAATCAAAATAAAATACTACGTTTCACAGCGCTAAAAAGAATTCATATTAAAAATGCCTCTTACACATGACGTGTCGACCCTTGGCTGATGAAATTGAATGAGTCTCCGTTACGTTAGTGCGTCTTTGATTCTTGAAACACTAGAGTCTGATTTTGAATGGATGGACTTTTGCAGAACCATATTTGGCAACAAATGAAATGAAAATTTTTATGGGAATTTATTTTCATCTTTGTTTGGTACCTTCATAAATGACCAGAATTCTAAATAATTTTAATCATGTGCTTAAAAATTTGTATCCTAACCATTTTTTTCCGATTGGTGTTTCTTCTTTTTTTGAATTTGCAGCTATCAAGGAGGAGCTCATTTTAGTAAGTATATCTTTTATTTTTTTCTGTTTTCATTTCTTATTGTAACATGGCTGTAAACAGACCCATCATTTGAAGCCTTAGTATTCTGGAATTGCATATAATTGTTCATTTTTGAGGAATAATATTTTAATCTTTAGCATTTAGTTATAAAAAAAATCTTAGTAAAATATTTATTGTGTGTAACATTGGTTATGATGTTGATGGGTGGAATAATTACAAGATTTCATAAAATTCGTAATAATAAACGAAGAAGTGTATGAGAAAACCCGGAAATGTAGAAAATATTAACTTTTTATTAAGTTTTTTGTGTCTATAAAATAAAATATTTATCTCAAATAAGGGTGTTAAAATAAAATGAAAACATGATCTGCAAACATAAGTATAAAGAAATTATGGTATGAGGAATACAACTATTAAATTCATTAAATTTTGTGGATTTTTTTCCTATTTGATATCTTCTAATTTTCTGAGATTGTAATCATAGTTACTTTAATGGTTTAAATGTTCCATTTTGACACAAATTTCTCACAAGAAGCATCTGGTCACCTGCTGGTTTTCAAATAAATACTAAAAATATTTAATTACTTGCACTGGAAATATTCACAGATGAGGGTGCTAAAACTTTCCATTATAATTCGAAGAGAAGCCACACGAAACATCAGATACCTAACAGAAATTGGGAAAAGATCTTCCAAATGAATTAATTGCATACTTAAGATTGTACCCCTATAAATTATATTTCGGTAAACAATGTCAGTCGAAGGTTCTCGAACATAACGCCTGTTGACATACGTAACACGTCTTTGGCGAATCTGGATCAAAAACATCTCGATTTGGATGCCACGTCATTCCACTACAAGTAGTTAAATCTTTGAGGCAGGACTTTGATTTTCAAAATTTCGTCAAAAAAGTATATTTATGCATCAAAACGCGAAGAGAAAGTCGTGCTCTTTCAAAACCCCAAAATATGTTCTTTCTATGGTGTGCAATATCCTTCGTAGTAGAAAAAATATCTTATCATAATGTCATTAAAACTGCAACGGTCGGACCTTTTAATAGTACCTCGATTTCAATCTCCTGCTTTTCACTTAACCTCTGGTTATAAACAATGATTCTTCCTCGGCTTTCAACAATGGAAGAAAAACTATTAAAAATTGGAAGCATCAAAAATTGTTTACACTGATCCTTGTAAAATAATGTTGCATATACAGCATGGAGCTACTTTTAAAATTACTCTAACCTCAGGAAATATTGTATAGACAAAATAACATCCAATAAAAGGCAAATTGAACGACTTAACTTTGAGAGCACAGTAACTCATTGGATATCACGGTGCTTATTCAACTCACTGGATAAAGGTTTCGCATGTCAATTCATGATATTTGTATAAAAGTATTGTCCAGAATATGTTTCCGATTGGTTTTTAAATTAAAAACACCAATAAAAAATTTATATTTGTTAAACACATGTAAAAAAGTATTTGTATATTGTGGAAGGTAAAGACTTTAGTTATAACAACTAAGAGAAATTTGATTTTAATAAGTGAACATTGTATACCTCTTAAATGTACTCAATAATTCGTTTTAAAATTCTAAATGATAAAGTCATCTAATGTATTCAAAATATTTTTTGAAGTCAGATTAATTTTATTGAATACAGTGTACAACTGTAAAGCTATCCAGCGTTTTTAGAAGTCCTATATTTTTACACTAGTAATCGTCAAAAACGGGATGAATCCTTTTCAGAAATACTTGTAATTCATTTCTGCTTAGGATATAACCGCAGTAAAGAATCGTCGATATTTTTTGACTAATTTGTTCGTCGTTTATATGAAATTAGGTCATCTTGTAATTTGTTCACGATTTCTTATTTTTAATTAATTAACCTCGCGCTGAGAAAATTATCGTTTGGTGCTTTTTTAAAATTCTTTTTTAGTTTTAACTATCGCATTTTTGTAATATATTTTTATTTTGTATTTTTATTTATTTTAATTATTTCATTGAATTAGTAATTTTGGTATTGCAAACGATCATAAAAAAATTCCCGCATTTATTGACTTAAAAAATATTACATTTCCTGTTTATTTCATTTCATATAATCACTTGCACAAAATTAAATTTTTCTAGGTTTTATTTGCGGTAGTAATTAACTTATTTTTTTAAATCGAAAATTCTGAAAATGTGATGGCAACATATTATTAAAAGCTGATTATTTTTGAGATCCTCATCGGGGATAAAAGCCATTGTAGCTATAAATCCCAATACCTTATATATTTCAAGAGATCCTCATGAAGACAAAATTTTATTTTTATTTTATGCGGAATAAATAGTTGAAAAATATGATTAAATTAAATGTTTAAAAATTCATTAAAAATTGAATTTTAATTTATAGGTCAAAACATTAGTATCATTGAAAAGCTTATTTTTTGAGCTGTAACTGGATGCAAAATTCAATTTTGTGCAGTAATATTTTCGGAAGTTATAGCGAAAAAAAATTCAATTTGGCTTATTTGTAATTAGAGTTCCAAAAAAAGGGCTTCGAGGTGCACATTCCCGGCCCCCAAGTTGACGCTTACCAAATTTGGTAGCTGTAGGTCGAACGATCTGGCCTATAGAGCGCCAACACACACGCACACATACACATTGAGCTTTATTATAAGTAAAGATAAAGATAATCACATGTTCAAAATGACATTTTTCTAGGTCTTTTTGTGGTAGTAATTAACTTATTTCTTTTAACCAGAACTTTAGTAAATGGCATGGCATCACATTAAAAGTAGATTTTTTGAGATGCCCGTGTAGATAATAAAATTTTTATTTTTCGCCTGCGCATTTTTGTTGACATCACAGGCCTCATTTTCAAAACATGTTTTGACATGATAATAAAATTGAAAGAACAGGCAGAAGATAATTTTTACGTTTCATTTTAAAATTGGATTTGCTGTATATAGAGCAAGGCATGCACACATATATTTTCATATTTTCGCGCATATGTTTCGATTTTATATTTTTATTTTCTTGCCATTTTATATAATGCTCTTAAGCAACTATAAAATTAAATTTAGTTTGTATTACAGTATAAGTAAAGTAGTAAGTTTAATCATCATCATTTGTGCCTTCTACATGCCTCGAATTATTATACTACTTAATAAGCAAATATTAAATGATTCAAAGTCGTTATGATTCCTTGCGAAAGCTTTATATAATAAATAAACGCGAGTGTAGGGTTACTTAGTTAAATTAGCAAAACAGTACATTTCCAATGGAAAAAAATCCTCTAATTACAAGAGATAGACAAAACAAAACCCAGCCCTAGTTCGAGTTACTAAGATAGTTGCCAAAAGGCAGATCGTATGAAATAAAAATGGATTGTATGCTCCAAAAGAATAAGAAATTGTTTACTATTATAAAATTTCGGAGTATACGACTTCGAGCTTGCAGCATTTTTTTTACTCATTAAAATTTACACATGTATATGATTGAGATTTTTGTAGCAGCATATTTTGTAATTATGAGGGATAGTCTTAGTTATCTGAACAAAATTTTACAACTTATAAACAGCATTTTTACTATATGTACTTTCATATGGAACTAAAATTGGCATTTCTTCTATTCCTACAGATGTTGCAGGATTTGAGAGGGAAATATGAACAGGCCCAGGAAGAAATCCGGGTGCTGCGAAAAGAAAATGACCGACAGAAAGAGGCACAAACTCATTCAAAAATGTTGATTCGGGTTATTTTTTTAAATTTTTCTTAAAATAATCTTAAATTGAGTGTTTCTAGTTAATAATATTACTATAAAATTTTAAATTGAGTAACATTAAATATCTTAATATTAAATAATTACTATAATAACTTTAAATTAATCGTTAATCCGATAATAAATTAAATATCCTAATATTAAATAACACTGGACAACAAAATTTTGGTTTTTGTTTGTTACAAGAACAAAAATGGCTGAATCTTATAGTACTTTTGACGCTGATTTCAAATATGAAAACAGTTTCTTTCCATCGGGCATAGTTTTTTTGTAATAAGCAATTACTTTGTTTGAAAAAACATTTTACTATGGTATGATCATATGATGTATATGTGAAATTTCTACATACCTAAAATTTGCTTCGTTTTGATTTTTTGGTGTATTCTGCAGTAGGTGCATCAGTCATGAGATTCCAGCAGTAGTCAGCCAGCATTCCTGCACTCCACTTTCCCTGGTAGCGTTTTTCCATGGCAGATATTTCCTGGTGAAAGCGTTCATCACTCACAGCTCCGAGATTTTGGGGAAAGAAATCCAGATGTGAATCTAAGAAGTGGATTTTTAGTGACATATTACACCCAAGTGCTTTATAGTTCTTTAGAAGCTCAGTTATAAGTCCTCTGTAGTTATCTGCCTTGTAATTTCCAAGGAAGTTCTTAACAACTTTTTTAAAAGATTCCCAAGCAGCAACTTCACAGTTATTCAAATTTTTTTCAAATTCAGTATCACTCATTAATTTTCTTATATCTGGACCAACAAATATACCTTCTTTTATCTTTGCTTCGCTTAATTTAGGGAACTTGTTTCTTAGATACTGAAATCCATTCCCCTCACAATCCATTGCTTTAACAAAATTTTTCATCAAGCCTAGCTTAATGTGTAGAGGCGGGAGGTACACTTTTTCAGGTTTTACTAGTGCTGGGTGTACAACATTCTTCTCTCCCACAGCCAATCTTTCTCGTTTTGGCCACTCTTTTTTGACGTAATGATTAATGCGGTCTCTGCTGTCCCACTCACACAAGAAACAACAAAATTTCGTATACCCAAGTTGTAAACCAAGTAACAGTGCTATTACTTTCAGGTCTCCACAAATATGCCATAAATGTTTCTCGTATTTAATCATATTCAACACAAGTTTCATGTTTTCGTATGTTTCCTTCATGTTTGCTGCATGAGCTACAGGGATTGATGGGTATTTATTTCCTACATGAAGAAGGACTGCTTTCAAACTATGTTTTGAAGAGTCGATAAAAAGACGCCACTCATCAGGATGGTGAAGGTGTCCAAAAGCTTCAAGTAAAGAGTCCACATCGTGACAGTAAACTAAGTCCTTATACTGACTGAAGAATCGTTCAAAATCACACTGTCTGTCACGAAAAGCAGATACTTTTGTTTCGTGTTGCAAAAGATTCCATCCTTTCAGACGTGATGCAAGAAGTTCTGATTGATTTTTTGATAAATGTAGATCACGAACGAGATCATTTAATTCTGACTGATTTATCAAGTGTGGTATTACGTTTGTATTGTCTAAAAAGTCTGTGTCTCTCGTATCTTCATCATTAGATAAATCTGATTTATCTTGATCAGTAACAGCATCTTCATCTAATTCCCATGTTTTTGGTGGTACTGGAATTGGGAGTTGTGGATTATGAGGAACAGGTCTTAAAGCAGAAGGAATATTAGGATATGTAACCGTATGTCTTGTCTTAGCTGTAATACCGGATATTTTCGTTGTACAAAAATAACAGTCCATTGAGTGATCCTTTGGTTCCCTCCAAATCATTGGAATTGCAAACGTCATGTGACGAGATCCATTCAGCCATCCAGTTAACAATGTTACACAAGAATTGCAACAAATATGAGGTGCCCAGGATTTGTCTTGATCGCCAACTTTACATCCAAAATATAACTCGTATGCTTTTTTTATCAGTGGAGTTATATTTCTCCTCTGAGACTTTAATGTTAACTCACCACAGATATAGCAGAAACTATTTGGATGGTTTATACAATTTCGTGGCATTTTTATTATAAGTTCACTGTTATATACCCACTGACAAACACAAATTGCAAAAATGTTAAAACTTCATACACACATAATGTTTACAGCTACACTGACGCGATACAAAATGTATTATAAGTAGTTAGAAAAGTAGTTGCACCATGAACGTATTCACATGGGAGCTCGCACTAAACTGTTGCAATAGTTACTCATTCTTAGTCAGCAATTGACAGTGTTTGTTTAATGTACTCCAGTGCTGAGTCATCAACATTGTAATTCATGGAGTATGATGAGTGACTCATGCGATGTGACTAATAGGTGATGTAATCGAACCCTATCTTACTGTATGATGTACTGCATATAATAACATTAATTTTATTGTTTTAGTCGCTTGTAATGAATTGTTATTAAACTGATAAGTTATTTTACTTTAATTTTCATCAATATAATTGCAGTAACATAATAAATTAATTAGAGATAAGTATATTTCACTCACATGGTTCATGCCCTGAATGACCTTGCTAGGAATACAGAAAGAGGTATTACAAAAAAACTAAGCCCGATGGAGAAATTCTGACTTCATATATGGATTCAGCGCCCAAAAATACACAAGACTCAGGAAATATTAGCCATGTAACAAAATCACTGTTGACCAGTGTAATTAATATAATAATATTAAATAATTAATATAATAATATTAAATAATTAATATAATAATATTAAATAATTAATATTATATCTTAATATTGAATATCTCAAAATAATAATTCGGCAAAGTGATAAAAAAATGCTTCTTTTAAAATTCATAAATTTACTATCGAAATTTTATAGTGAAATGAGGTTTAGCTGTTTTCAATGCTTTTAAGTTGGATTGTCGATAACTCTTATTTTTTTTCTCTGGATCCATAAACATAAAATGAAAATTATTATATCGTCTGAAAATTTAATATCAATAGTTTTATACATGACGATAAAAAATAGCTTAACAAATTTGCAGTTGCCATTGCAGTATTTTTTTGGGTTTTCCGAAATCAAGATATAGGAATAAAGCTAAAAACTATACATTTCTATTTGTGAAACATGTTCGTCTTATAACGTAATTATTCATGAAACAGGTTGTTGTTACTTATGACATTTGCCACGGACAAGCCCCGCTGATACATCGGCATATTTTAAACCCGAGATTTACGTCTGTTGTTTCACATGTATCGCCATCTAGGGCCAAGAACATGACTTAGCTACACACACGCCACAACCCTTTTTAGGGGGTGGACTTCATTCGTGCATATTCATTCACTCATCTCAGATCATAATTTAGATTTGGAACAGAGGGCGATCACCTCTGACACAGCACCCCCAGTGGTATTACTCTCGACATGGAGGACTTTGCGACCACGGACAGATTTAACGTTTGCCAGCCGCCACACACTCGGGGAATCTTTTGACCGGTGAGTTTCGAACTCATAACCTAAGGAGTACGAGTCCAACGTTCTACTAACCAGGCTATCCCGGCCCAAACAAGTTCTTATTTTAAATGCGAACTTTACAAACTTATTCCTTATAAAATATCTTGTGAAGGAATAATTTATAACTGGATATTTTTCAATTTTGAAGCTTTGTTATATTCAATATGATAAACATTTACTGGAATTACTTGTTGGATTTATAAATTAAAAATGATTAAACTTGAACCTAATGTATTTGAATGTACACGGCCGAAAGTCTCAAATCGAGGCCATCAAGTTTGGAAAGATCTTATTTTTTCTTTTTCATTCAAGTTCAACATGTTGCTTGTCATGTTATTCATATTTGGGTGAAAAGTTCATTCTTTGTGGAATTTGATGCAAATTGAAGACATCAATGTATTATTTATATTTCTTTGTTTATCTCGTTGACTGTTTGAATAGTTCGTGATTCACACCTAATTCTCTCCAATAATAATGAAGAAATAGTAATTAAAATAAGCATCTATTGGTGACTCAGGGCCTAAAGAAAGCGTGCCTGAAATCATTGAAGGGTGTTTCAATAGTACTGCTTTTTTACTCCGTAATTGCAGCTACAGTTATCTTTTTTTTATGTATATCCAAAAAAATAGAATTTGAATCTGTACTTTTTTTCTCTAATTCTATTTAATTAAAATTTCGTGTCATTTTTCATAATTGTTGAATACCGATTTCCTTATAATCATTCTTAGTTTTAAAACAGTTCTTTCATCTGGAAGTACTCAATTTTAAAATGAGTTTCTCTTAATTCGAATCTGGATCAATGGAGTTTGCATATTTCTCAACTCTTTATTTATTTCTCAACCCTGAACATTGGATGTGTGAGATAGGAGCATAAGTGATTGTACCTGATTATTGGAGACATTAGTGATGAGATAAGAGCAATTTCGGCTGACATGCACATAAAAACTAAGGGAGTATGGGCCTTAATGAGAAAATCTCAGGAAATAAATTTTTACAATATTAAAGGGAAAGCAATTTGAAATATTCCCATTTCGTTTTGATACACTGTATTCTGTTTGAGAATAGGGTGTATCTATGTTTATTTTTTCAAACCCTTATACTACACTACCCCTAATTAATTCTGTTTGGAAAGAAATGAACTCCATTAATTGATGCGATTTTTTAAAAATTTAAATTAAGTGTTAAATAATATTTAACGTGTTATAGCTAATTAATTATATTACTATAAAATCTTAAATTGAGTAATCTCAAATGGCAAGCAGCAATTTTTAAAATCTTGTAGGGTTTCAGGTTGAGACCCAACTTCACCAAAGAACTGTCGTATAAAGGGGTCTGTTGCACATTAAATCCGTTAGACCAAACGCCCTTCCACTGGTGTGGTGTGGAGAGAAGAATGCCGGCTCAGGTGTCATCCTCGTCATCTGACCACGGTTCAGAATTAAGAGGTCTTTCCCAAAATAGCACTAGTGTTGGTTTGCAATGGGACATTACTGAAACTTAATAATACAAGCCCAAGTTAATATTAAAGAAATATCGTCAAATAAGAATTTCTGAAATTTATAGTCTCGTATCGTTATTGTGGACATTTATAAAACTGCGGTGTTTAAAATCTTACGAAGTTTTTCATCAACTGAATGGGGATGCAGTTGATTGGTTAGAAAGTGCTCTAAAGTGTGCAGATCTATCACTGTCGATATATTTGCTACTGAATAAAAATGCCAAAATTTTTTCAATTATTAATGTGCACTATGAAATCTTTATTTTGTAGTTTAATTGGAAAAGTGGTAAAGCAAAGCGATATAGTCTGTATTTGGGTTTAAATGTTTGCATTTAAATTAATGAAATTTATTTTCTCTAAAGGTGTAGTGAAATACTTAGCAGCTATTGCATTTCCTTTGGATTTTAATTATCAAATTTATATCCCGATCATTAAAAGTAGATTAATTGGAAATAAATCTTTTCATATAATTTTCTGTTCTGTAAATGTTTATGCATTGTTTCGGAAATGCTTGAGTTGTTTCTTTTCTGAATCGTTTTCAGGGCAGAATTTACCGGGACCATCTTGGCGGAGATCCTTTTCAGACATCTCTCTGGATGATTTGGCACCGGCAGATGTAGTGCCTCAACGTCCAATTGGCTGGAAAGTTAGTACAAACGAGATTTTTAAAAACTCTTCCTGTTCTTTCTACAATTATGTATGTCATGAGTTTATATAAATGACCTTTTGACGTACTCCTCTATTCTCCAAAATGCATACTGATATAGAACGAGTCACTTTTCTGATCAGTTGGCTCTTTGGGATCTTGATTGGCTCTTTGATCCGAAATGAGAGTCAGTCTTTCGAGTTTAGATATACCTAATGTTCATGATTCCCTGGAGCTGTCAAATATTAAATCTGTGATTTTAGCTCACTTTTGCTGGTTGTTATATGCAAGAACTTTTTTGATAAGGGTAAATGCCCTTCAAAATTTCTCATTGTAGTAATTTCACGTTTTTATTCTTGGAAACTACAGAGATATTATACATATTATTCTTGGGCTGCATTAATGGCAAAAAAACTCCATAAAATATTTGAAATAATATATAAAATATTTGAAACTATATGGCAGCCACGCAGTGTAGCGTATTGATAATTATCAAAAAAAAAAAAAGTGAAAATGTCTCCGCTATTAAGTAGGTATTATAACAAAAATATTTTTTAATTTTGAAATGGGGAATATTTCCTTTTGAGTCATTATATTTTTGAAAGTAATGGGGGTAAAAAATGAAAAAAAGAGCTTTTATCTTAATTTAAGTTCAGTTTTTTTTTTTAAAAAAATTGCTTTTAAGAATATAAACTAAGATACGATTTCGGTAACTTAGAAAATGGGTGTGTTAATAGTTGGAGTTAATGGTTGTATCGTTTGCAGTCACAATACACACATTTATTAATAAATGAAATCAAAAATTGGAAGGAATAAGGCAAATTAAAGTAGCAACTTCATTTTCGTATAAATGGAGTAATGCGAGAACCGAATTTGATGAAACCGTTCTGTACACGTGATAAAAGATGGATAGCAAGAAATGTATTCCCTAATGATCTCTGTGTCCCAATGAAAGTGCTACCTTGTGCCCTCCCCCCGAAATCTAGTTCAAATATCATGAAAAATACAAATACCTAAAATTTAATTTTCAGCATCTACCACATAAACAGTTTTAGTTTGTAATCTAGAGACGAAACTCGAAAATGCATTTCATTTCATGTGATGGATTGAAACGAAAGTTGACAAGAAACTATATAGCTGCTACGCGAACCAAACTACATGTATAAAAATGGTTTTCTTTTGAATTATTGCTTTTTTACACATGTGAGTGACTGTTAGTTAACTTTTCAACAGATTTCTTTCAAAATTTGATATGTCTGTTCGGTTTATACGTTAAAAACTTAATAAGCTTGATGAGTAAATTTTATTAAGCTTAGTTGTTATGTTCTATAGTATTTTGGATAGATAAACTTTCATATTAACTTATTTTGTTTAAAACTTAGTCGAAATTGACCAGTTTTATGTAAAGGTCACATATTAAAAATTTCACCCGTTTAGCACGAAGTGCTTTTGAATTACATTTTTGAAATTTTGAACAAGGTATTTTTCAAACTCAGGAACCTCTTTCAGCATGAAAACTGATCGAAACTGAGGGATTGAGTTTCTACATTACCACAATACTTCGTGTACGAAGAGATTGTAAATAATGCAGGGTGTTCATTAATTATTGTCGGGATTTCCATAACTCATAACTTTCGAACAAAAAAATACTACGCCAAAACACCGAGTACGTATTCGTAAATTACAACTCCAAAATTTTTATTAATGATATTAAAGTGTAAAGCTTGCACAATTTGCAATTTGTATGCATTTAGATGAAGGCGCTTATGGAGAACGTTCCCTATCGTCGTATGCGGCATATGTAACTGCACAGTTGATGGTCTCGTTGATTTTTGTGGACTGCTAGTAATACGTTTTTTAATGCTATCTACATTTTCCTGCGAAGTGCTCGGTCTTCCCGCTCCCTTTCGGTGTAGAATGCTACCAGTTTCCTGAAATTGTGTTGACCAGCGTCTGATAGAATTATATGAAGGAGCATCTTTCTTGTACGTGGTCCTGAAGCGACGTTGAGTAGTTATGACAGATTTAGTTTCGGAAACCCCCAATAAACAGATTTCTTTTTCTTGCACGCAATGTCACCATTTTTATTTATGACGTCATAATTACCCAGATTGCAAATGCGCTATGATCCATTGTTGCCACGTAAAATTCTTTGAGTTGTAATTTACGAATACGTAATCGGTTTTTGAGTAACATTTTTTATTCGAAAGTTTTGAGGCACAGAAACCCCGACATAATTTATGAACAGCCTGTATATCGGTAATTTTTTTCTTGAGTATTAGACTCAACGTCATACAACTTTTAAAGTTATCCGAAGTATTTTTTAAACCTACATTCAGTTTAAAATATCATGTAATATCAAGTTATATGAATCTTATAAATCATCGGAAATATTCAAAAACCTATTCAAATTAAAGTTTTTATGGAAAGTGCTCTAATTTTTGCCTCACAATACAACATCTCTAAATGTAAATTATTTGAAATTGCATATCTTATAAGCTGTCAAACATTGTTAAGTCGGCTCTGTGGTGTCGTCTTAGCCGCCAGGTAGGCACCTCATTCAATCAGATCATCTGCTGATACGATCTATAAATATCGATAGGGTCCTCTCCCCTCTTATGCAGATGTAGACAATTTATGATTACATAGCCAAACATGCAACATCATTGCGTATTACATATCACCGTGTTGTTCCCTGTATAATGCCGAAAAATTAAGGAATTATCCGTTTTTAGAAATGAAAACTCCGTATTTATTTTTTATAATTGAAAAATAAATGCGAGTGCTAATCATGTGAAGTAAAGTATAATACTTCAATGAATTAATTGCTTTAGAATGTCTATTCACAGCAGTGGTGGTTCGGATATTCTATTAATCTAAGCCAGGGGGTTTTCAAACTTTTAGGCATTGTGACGCCCTTTTTTAACTAAATATTTTGGCGAACCCCAAAGTTTTAACTCTGTCTAAAGTTTAAACAGATTTTTAAAATTGTACACGTACTAAAGAGTATGTGTTGAGTATGGCGCCACATCCCTTGACACTTTATTTTTCTCCTTACCAGCATTATCTCATCTCCACTTCGAACAGTTTACAGATTACATTCCAGTTAAGGATATGAGTGGGGTTGTGTGGATAGTCAATACATTCAGTGAGCAAGCCATAACAAAAGCTGAACTTTAAGTGCCTTTCATCACGATCAACTCATAGAGATTTCAAGTGATCAGTCAGCTAAAGTAACTTTAAACATAGCTTATATCGACAGATTTTGTATATGTATTAAAAAGGAATATCCAGAACTGTCCACAACAGCATTGAAAACTATGATGCCATTTTCTACACTTTATGGAGAATTCTTTCTCACAGTTGTAATGATAAATTTAAAAACAAAATTAAGAAGTCGTTTGATACTGGAAAATGGCATTGTTTTGTGTGTTAAAAAGCTCATTGCAGGCGTTGAAAAATTGGTTAATTCCAAAGAAACTCATGTATCCCATTAACTAATAGAACACAAAAACCAACTTGTGTGTGTAGTAAAAGCTTTGTGTACTCTTTTTTTTCTTCGTGAAAACTACAGCAATAAATTAATTTTCTTCAAACTTTTCTTCCGCATCCCAGGACCCACCTTTTAAGAACCCCTCATCTAAGCCAATGCGCATCATGAGATTCCCTTTATTGACAAGATAGAAAGTTTAGATTTATATTTTAGAACATTTGAAAATGCTTGATTTATTTCAGATAAACACATTTTATCTTCCTATTTATTAATTTGCATTTTTATTTATTATATCTCTAAATTGCAAAGTAACCTCTCTTAATGAGCAAAATTATTGAAAACGGTATATGCTACATAACATCTCACGAACCTAAACAATTAAGCATTAAGTGTTATAATATTTTAATCGTCAAATTTATATTGTGTTTAATAATTTGTTGAAAAAAATTATTTGGTAACTGTTAGAGAGTTCTTTTGAACTTAGCTATTCTGAACGTTTATTACTTTGAAATCCACCCCTCTTCCACAATTTGAAATGTTTATGAAAGAATCGGATGCTACTTCTGCATGTTGAGCGGTTCGCGCGTTCATTCGCCTAATCGGTTTAGGCATACCTACTGTTTCAAGTGAGGGTAGTGAGCAGGCGTCATAGCATTTGAATTTTTCTGATGTTCTGTTGGTTTTATGAGAAATTTATTTTTCCATTTTCTATAAACTGCTTTATTTTTATCCAGAGAAGGCGCAACAGGGAGGAGGAGGACGAAGTCGAAAGCAGGAATTCGTAGGTAAGTTTCAGCATGTTTTTCTCTCGCCTATTGCCAAATAAAAAGTTTCAATAAACCAATGTGACCAATTGTATTTGCCAAATTCTAATAATCGTTCAGGAAAAAAATATTGAAAGTCGTTTCTAGAATGTGTAGGAACTTAACATTCAGACATTGACCAAATGTTTCTTCAGTGGGCAGTTATTTGAAATCAGTATTTACAATTTAACGTAAGCTAGTATTTTCACTTGCGTTGTCACGTCTACTTTTATACTGGGAAATCATTAGAGGGTTAGTTTTGTAATACTCAGAAATTCATATGGCCTCATATTTCCGGAAAGTCTAAAACAGTTTCAGTTACATTTGTGGCACATAATTCTTATTTTTCAACAAACTATATTTGTGCATCAACAGCTAAGGACGGTCGCAGTTATTGATGGCCTCACTAAATATATATAATTGGTTATTACTTCATTTGTTTATAAGAATAAAGAAATTTACTTTTTTTATTATTAATTTTATTAGGAAACAAAGAACGACCCACTTAATAAACTTATTTAAAATATATAGTGTGATTAATAATTAGATCAAAAACTGTATGTAACAAAAGTGTTTCTTAATAGAACCGATTCAATGGAGGTAAAGGTGGAAGTTTTGACCAAATGATATGATTGCTTCGTCGATCCGTATTTTCTTTACCTTACTTGAATTTTCAGTTCCACTGTGTCTAAAGGTTTTTAACTTTCAAACGATTATGAATAAACTATTTTTTTACTATTTAAATACACATTCTGTTTCCATTTGAATCCCATCAATTGGATATTGTTGTTCATTTCATTCTTTTACGGTTGGTGGATATCTTGAGGACTAAATACTCACACAGTCACCACTTTTAATTAAATTTTGATTTTGAAATCGATGGATTAACCCGAATCCACTGAACCCATTCTTCCTTCAATTATGCAATGAATGCCGAGTCTGCATCTTAGTTCTAAAGTTTTTAGGCGCGTAGTAGAATCTTGCAAAGCGAAAGGCTACCTTCATATTCGGAACTCAATCTCCTTCATCCAAGAGAAGTGCTCGCAAACTTTTAATCATTGCTACCCAATTTTTTTTAAATCGAAATCTAGGGTGACCCTTTTCAAACTAGGGAGTGGAAATTATTTTGAGATAAGTACTCGGCGTTTTGAAATTTTTTTATATATACGGGTTTTAAGAAAAAAACATTTATTAAACGTAATAAATGGTGGCTCATACAAAACAGACTCATTTGACGTTGTGTACTTAAACTGAACGTTCAGATCGAAAAAGTTGGATTTGTACTGAACTGATCATGCAGCTTGTATACATAGTGTTTTTATTCTGTTATGTACCTTGATAAATATTTCAAACCAACATCTTTTATTCTCAAATTATAGAAATAATTATATATAAAAAGCATTCAACATATTATCGTTATCCACGAAAAATCACCTAACTTTTCATCACATTTTCGTAACTACTATTCTATGAAAACTATAAAAGTAATTCTAGAGTATTGATGCTTTTTATTTTATGCTCAGTAATTTTACTGAAAATATTTTGATGCATTTTGGCGTTCATTTATAGCTATTTTGGTTTTATTTAGCTGAGGTTATACCCCGAATGAAACGGAGGAAGGCTGATCCAGTTGAGGAGAACCCTGTTGCTGCAAATGCCATAAGTAAAATTTCCTTAATGTTACTTAATTTTTAATTGAAATTATCGTAAGATCTTCATCTGAATTTGTCCATCAAAGGCGGTTCGGAACACGAGGGTACAAAAAGAATTTCGGAGTTTCTGAAATAAATGTCCTTATACCCTAGTAGCACTGAAATATTATTCAAAATTGTTTAATATCGTGGAATATTATTTAATATCATATAAAATTGCACAATATTATACAACAGGATATGCTACCTGGGTAAAAGCAAGAATATTTTTTTAATTCATTCTCACATATCTATATTTCAGCATACAAGCATCAAAACCCGTGATTTTTTAATTAATCAAACTTCAAAGGACTTTCAATAATTTTTTTTGTAAATGATATTGAAATAAGCATCGACCACCATCGTCAATTTTTAGATATCGAAAAAAAATGTTTATGGACACAAAAATTAATGCAATTGATGCAATTCTACGGAAGGCCTTCACCTCTGTAAACAAAAAAATTATCAAGAGTAAAATAGAACAAAGCGTTGCAACTTCTGGAGGAGAGAATCATGCCTATTTTAGTAAGTTTGGATTTTTTTAACGGAAAACCAGATTTGGCCATGCTAAGTCAATATTGTGATAGGAACGATTAGTCAAATGCGATAAAATATATCAGCAATAATAAGATGCAAATTTTAAAATACTTAAATTTCACTGCCCTAAATACGGTTAAAAATGAAAACCTTAATATTTAAATAAGATAAAATTTATGTTTTTAAAATATGAAATAGTGTTACGATGAGGATTTTATAATATATAAAAGACGGTAAATTCAATATTGCACGTTGTACATTTGGGACATGTTTCACTAAACATAAGGGGTTTGTGTGTGAAACGGGCAAGACCGACACCTAATCGAGTTACTTGAACATGAAGCTTCCGCAGCTGGAGAGTAGGTCACCAAACAGTAGAAGGGTGAATAAACCGTAGTTTGTTAGAGATCTAAAAATCCCAAGATTCTTGCCATACTCTGTGGTAAATTTACCAAGGTGTCTTTTTACGTCTGGAGGAATCGTGGAGAGAACACCAAATTCTGATTGGAATTTTCTATTTTATGTCTTAAGGCTGCTATATGTTAACTATATTTGCATTGATGCATATCCTTCTACGAAATAGAATGCTGTATCTCAACATCTTTTACGTAACTCTTCTGGTAAATGAACCGTTTGATGCGCCATGAGAGTTGACTTTGCTGAAGTCATAATATGTACAGAAAAAAAGAGACGAGTTTACAGAATGTTACAGTTATGTAAAGAAAAAGAAACTATGCCCATTTGCTATAATTTTCTCTAGAATATCTGGAAAATTAATAAATAGAAAAATACTATGAATTTCAAGAAAAATCAATATTTGAGTGGTTATTAGTTTAATAACCACTCAATACTCTAATTTAAATAAATGGATAAATGAAAATTTGTTTTAAAAAATCTAAAGTAATGCAAGAGAAAACAAAAAACAAAAAAAACAAAAAAAAGAACGGGAATCTGTGCTGCTGCTTATTTTTCCATCGTAACAGGCGAATGTCTAACATTTGATGTTCAAAACAAGAAGTATAGGAAGAGATCTATATTTTCATTGATAAATTGAACTGACCGCGGGCCGATAACTTTTGCTTGAAGAAATTGCTGCCAATTCTTTTCAGTTCTTTCTTGTTCTAGATTCAGTGCTCGTTTCTTTATGTGCCGTGAGGTTGAGAAAAGATACTTTCCACAGCATAGTAAGTCATAGACACTTCCCGATTCACCACGAAGACACGGATTAACCATAAATCTGAATGACAGGACCGCCGCAACAAACAACATTGGTTGAGTTCTAATGGCCATCACTGGCCACAGTACAACTCTCTCCGTAGGAATTAACGTCCCGTCATCAATGTGAAGAGTCCAACCTCTACATGTTAGTGTACGCACCAAAGATGGCGAGATCCAATCACCGTACCGAAAGCATCTCACCTCCAATGACGGGGTGCCCCACCTGGGAGATCAACAGCATAGTGCAGTACCTTACTAACTACATTAATCACTGTCCAACGGAACGTAATTCACTAACTTATTAATGACACCACCATATTTGATGCTTTTTGCAATTAGAATCGGACATATGATTGGAAACGTACCTTTCTATAGTTCCCTTCCTTAAGTGAAATCTGCGTTTGCGGAAGCTAGACTTAGAACTTCAATTTTTTTTAAGTTGTACCATTTTTCTCAAACTTAATTGAAATACGCTGCTGTGTTAAAAATTTAAAAGAATGTGATTTATTTTATTCGTATCTAAGTTTGTTTTTTTTAAGTGCAGAAAAATTCATCAACCTGATTTTTAGAACTTTGCGAAAATTCTTTTCTAAAATAAGGAAAAATCATTTTTACTGAAATTTGTTCAATGTATTTGAAGGAAAATTAGAATTTTTTAAGCCCTAGAACAATGTAAAATATTCTTTACATCTCATTTTAATGAGTTAAAAAATAGTAATGTATCTTTCTTCTCACATTCATGCTTTTCTCCAATCTTAAGGGTTATTATATAATTATAATATATGACTGTAAAAAGAAGCATATTTAAAAAATTGTTCCATTTCAAATATGTTTCAATATTAGATTTTCAAAACAATTCTTTAGTTTCTTTGAAATGTGAATGAAATATTTTTTAAATTGTTTCTTACACACATAACCTCATAAACTGGTAATGAGAATTATATATTTTAAAATTTTCCATTTATTTATCGCTTAAATGGTGATAAATTAGTTTTGACCTATTAACAGTATGAAATAGAAAGATTGATTCTGAGTTAACAGCAATATCCGAAAAAGAAATGGTGTATTTTTTAATCCCATGAGCAAATTATTTTCTTAATCTGAAAGAAAATTTAAGACTAAGTTTTAATTCATTTCAATTAAAAAAATTTGCGCCATTACTGATCTCTTTTTTTTCTTATCCACATAACAAAAATAAATAGAAATTAATCTTTTTCTTCATTAGAGATGTGAAAAGAAATACTAGCCTTTAGTTATGTCACAAATGACGAAACTAGAGCTAACTGTTAATGAAGCTCAGAAATCACCATGATTCATACCAATATAAGAATAAGTAAATCAGTGTAGCTTCAAACACTTCAAATATTGAAAATTTGATCGTTTGTACCATAAATGCTTCACTGTTAAGCAGCAATCTTAGTGATTGCCGTCATTTTACACCCGAATAAAATGAAGTTTCGAATCAAACATTTTTGTGAGTGTACTACCATACGGTCCGAATCATTTTCTGCTGTTAATCAAGTAAATAATCATATTTTTCTCTTAGATTTAATTTAAATTATAAACTGAATAAGGTAATAGCCCCATTGTAGCTTCAACAAATTCTTTTCAATCATCATATGGCCCATTCAAACAGCCAACTCTATTCAACAGGCATTCAATAGATCACGAAGAAAAGATAATTGTCTCTGTGACTGACGTACCATTTTGATCAAATGATAGTCATTAATGCATCATATTGTCTTGGATTTAAAATCTTTTTTCTTTTTATTAATATGTAAGAAGAGTTATGACACTGTAAGCAACCATCCAATTTCAGCATTGTAATTGTGATAATGTATCGCTAATACACATTTTTATAAATATTTTGATATTTCCGAAATTTTTAAGCGATAAATTCAATGCATATGATTAAAAATACATTTGCTATTTAAAAGATCAGCCGCAATTTATAAGTAATTATTGATTTTTTGTCAATTGTAACATAATGTGCAGATCATTTTTCAATGAAATGAAAACTGATGCATATTAATAAATACCATATTTAAAAATTTACAAATAAACTATCAATATCGGATAATTAGAAGGCGCAATAGTCACTCCAAATAATTAATTTGAACAGTATTTCTTAGTTTTTCTCAATCAAAAGGAATGCAACATAAATTTTTTGGGCAAAATTCACATTTGATTTCAAAGCTTTCTTAAGTCGCGTGTGGAGAAAGAGTTTTTCTTTCTTTATTAAATTTTAACTTCAATACATTTTCAAGTAATTTATTTAATATAATTTTTTTGGATTTAAATGCAGCATTTTTTATAAGTTTTTGAACCTGAACCACTTAATATTATTTTCTTGCATATCTTTAGAATTTCTAAAGTTATCATTTTATCGTAAAGAATAAAAATATACTCATAGTAAATCAACTTTCTCGAAACTCTTATGTGTGAAATGAATGAAACTGCGATTTTATTTTATAGAATTTTTTTCATTTGCAGCGTAGAAATTCAGCCTGGAACAAAGATCTCGCTCACATATAATTTTGTTTTGGATTTAATAGTATGTATTGCATTCGTTAAAAATATCAATTTTGCAGTTTTAAACATTAATAAGTTTTATAGAAATAAAAAGTTTGGAAGAAGGCCAATATAAAAAGCACATTTGTAATGTAATTCGAATTTTCGAAGTGTACCTTCCAGGGAAAAAACTTGATTACTTGAAGGAATCTCATTTTTACTGATCTTGAAAATGGGATAAAGAAATGGTTGGCAGTTTTGAATTTTATTGAAAATATTGAATTTAGGAAATTTATTTGAATGTTCAATAAAAATTCTGTTCTCCCAACTTCGTTGAATATTAAACTTCAGATTGAATTGAATGTCGTATTTTTTCTCTTTCAATTTATCAGATCTGAATTCGATATTCAATGATAAATTAGAGAGAAATATTATTTTTTTTTAAATCAGTAGACTTAATTGCAAATTTAGTTTGAAATGTATTTTTAGGTATATTTGAAATGCTAGACACTTTAGCCCAAATTGAAATATCTATTTGCAACTAAATTATTTTAAAATTAGACTTAATATAAAAACTTTTTGAAGTATTTCTCTTTTTAACTTTGTCATGTAAATGGCAAAATATCTTTTATTTTTTTTTCAACAGATATACTCAAATTAGTGTTAAAAAATTTTAGTGCTGCTAAAAAGCAAAAAAAAAAAAAAAAATTGAAGAACATAAATATATTGCTGAAAAAAATCCTATATTTCCAAAAAAAAAAGATAATGATTGCCCATTTTTGTAATTTTATGTCAATTAATGTTCCTTGTATTCCAAAGATATTAGTGGCAATTTGAGAGGCATTACGCTGACCTTCATGTTTCCTTCGAAAAGAAGAAAGCAGTCTTAACTGACCGATACACGTTTGTCTATTCATTTTCTCAGTTGTTTAATGTCTTTTATATTATCCAGGGCATTGTTGACTTAGTAGCGTTATTACTCCTACTAGGCATTGTTGACCTAGTAGGAGCATTTTAAGTCTTTTAATTAATTTTATCAAAGATCTAATATGTGTGTTTTATTTACATTCAATGCGACTGAAAGGTTAAATAGTCTCCTACTTGTGGGTCGAGAAAGTTGGGATTATAAATGTCTTAAGTCGTTTGACCAGGATTAGAATCTGTGAAAAACATTCGAAAACACCTTATGCCTTGCGTCAGAATGGGACGTTGGTATAACTAAATTATTTCCTCCCACTTTTTAACTGAGAATCTTTGCTAAGCACAAATACATTTTCCCCTTCCGCATGTGTAAAATTGTTTTTCTTTCATAGGCATACCCCAAATATGACGTAAGCCTCGACATCATCTGAAAAGAGGTCAAGAGCCATATTCCAGGTGACCGCTTGGCAAGAGAGGCGGTTAAAACCCTATCAAGGGAATCTGGGGAATGGGCTTCTGTCCTTCACTATATGTCGAGGCTGGCTATGAGGCATAGGAAGAGCAGGCGGCTATTGAAGCGAGATTCCAAACGAGAATGCAGATGCTGGAATAAGGTAAGTTTTTTTTTCAATTCTGGAAATGATTCATTTTTTGCAAGACATAGTTTAAAAAAATGTACTCTCGTTTGTTTTCGATGTACATAGATCTTCCTGAAATTGGACCGAAAAAAAAAAACCCAGCCGGAGTTGTCTTCTCAAAGCTTTCTCACCTACTCTTATAAAAGCGTTATCCCTCAAAACGCCATCATAGTATTGGCGTTCAATTGCTATGAAATATCAACTTCTGGCGGGAATAGCATTTTTATTTTAACGAATTGTGGGAGCATTGGCGAATCAAGCGCTTAATCCCTGGCGTGCGATTAACAGTATTTGAAAAGCGTCAATTTAAAATTTGCTTTTCCGAAACAGTTGAAACAAAATTTTGGACACTTAACTACATTTGTAATAAAAAAAGAATATATTTAATTTGTTATATTTAAGCTTGTATTCGTTTAATTGCGTTTACAGGTTTCTGAGGTTAGACTGACAGTTAACATCTTCTTGGGTTAGGCTCGAAATTGGATTGGCGTCTATACTAGAGATGTTAAAATTGCGCATCCAATGTTATCTATATAACTTCCTTCATTTTGTAACTATCGTGTTAACTTGTATTTTAGCAGCAGGACAGACAGACTTCTTGTGAATGAATCTTGCTCAAAGTTTGATGTAAATCAACAAATTTGATGCAAAGACCATATGCCATGTTTCCTCTTTTTATCTCAAAGCTTTTTATGAGTTTTTTTATCACAGACAGATGGACACATTACAAAAGTGTATTTTTGAACTTGGGTAGATCTAAAACATCCAATACGAAGTTTTTGACGATTGCTTACTTTACTTTCTCTACATTATGCCTACGAGAAAATTAAGATTTCTTTACTTTACACTGTAATTAATCTTTATTTATAAAATCAATATTACTTAATTAGTGCTTTTGAACTGAAACGATAACTAGACTTTTCTTAATTAAAAATATTGAGTTTTCCCAATTTATTATTCTTAATGTTATCTAATTTATTCACCAAAAAAATGGCAAATCATCAGATAGTGTTTTTAAAAAAATAATTTCCATTTTTATAGATATGCTATGCGTCTAAAGATTTAACTTTTTGTTTATTACGCATGTAAACATAAAAAATGATTCATCCTAGGCAAACAAAAAAGTTTCAGGCACATAGCATAAAAGACAATATTTTCTCCTGACATGAAAGGAAAATGTCATCGAATATTAGTTTAGAAGCTGAATACTTGCTTTTGCGAAACAAATAAGAAAATCAGACCAGGGGGCATATCGAGTTAAATTCAGCGTTCGATAACAGATAAAAACAATTATCTTTATCAAAAAATCACCAAGGCTAATACATAGAAAACATAGCATAGAAAATGTATGTAAAAGCAGCACTTGCAGAATTCAACTGAGAGGCACGTAAGCATCAAATTGTTATAATAGCTACGTCAGCACAAAATGTTCAGATAACTTGCCGGGGACAATGAAGAGAATTCATTTGACTTCAACTTTGTTTTTATGCATTTTAAAGTTTCTACAACAAAGCAAATAACCTTCTAAAAAGATATTGCTCTTAATTGAAATTTCTCTAAAAATCCTCTAATTCCTGAAACCGTAAATTTTCTCACCAATTTCATATTCTTAATGATCATCAAGAGTGCTAACAAGGTCGAGGGGTCTATTGACCTGTGGTCCATTCAACAGTTATTAAAAATGTTCATAAATTTCTCTTTTTTATAAAATGAATTACGCTAGAAATCCATATTAGATTTCATAATCTATTTATCGTATTCGAATAGAGAATACATTTTCTAATGTGTGGAGAATCATGAGCATGTAGATTTTTGTTCATCTTCATTCTTGTTCGACTTTAGGAATAGTTTCATATTTTCCTTTAAAAAAAAGGCATTAGAATAATAAACCGTTGGTGAGTTTAATTTCGAAAACTCAGCATCCTAAACACGCATGACAAATTAAACCTACGGACATTTTCACAAAATCTCTAAAGATTGTTTTAAGTTGCATCTTCTTGAAGTATTTGATTTCTTTTGCAGGTCTGGTTCCAGGGTTTGAGAAGTTGTTTGAATCTTCTCAGCCATTCCGTGCCTCATCTCGGTAATCTCCTCGGCCATCCTATGCCTCATCTCCTCGCGTATCTCCTCAGCCATCGCCTCGTCGGTCACCTCGCCTTTCTTCTCTCTTCCCCTTCCTTTCTTCTCTCTTCAGAATAAAAATAGCACAATTTTCCGGAGTAAAGTTGGGTAAGGACTTGATTCATAACATCAAACAACTCTAAGGGCCAAGAACTAACTGATATCACCACTAATGTAGAGCAACATTTATACGCAGGAGAATCCAATTGGCGAACATGAAATCTTGCAATATTAAAATCTTATTCATATTAGTAACTTTTGATTTAAATCTCTTGTTTTGAAGAAGTCCTTTTATTACCACCATTTGGCGAATTTTAAAGATATTTCAGAATATCAAGAGACCATTAAAACTGAATGAATCCTAATTTTTTGAAAATTTGAATCCATTAAAATCGAAATTAAATCCTTGCTTAACTTTCTTACATGTCTTAAAAAATAATTTTCAATATATTATTTGCTACTTGTATTCTTCTAATCAATTCCCCTTTTGAACTTTGGATATTCAAAACGATTTAAATATAGACTATTAACAAAAATTTGTCTTCAAAAATGCTAGCATCTTTTACATAACCCATATTTGCCAAATTTCCTAAAAATTCAGCGGTTAAACAATGTAACTATTACGGTATTCAGATAAATTTAAACGCATTAACCGAAGTTTTTATTTTAAAGGAAAAGAAGTAAATGGAACTAAGTTTTAATATTTCTTTTTGTTTTGTACAATAACTTTCTTTTTCAAAGCAAAAATTCAACAACAAAAAAGACTCTTTTCCGAATGTTAATGGTGCATGACTTAACATTTTGAATCCTGATTAAATATCCTGAAGTGTTTGGGCTTTACTATTGGCGAGATTTTAAAGGACCCCAATTTGTTTTTGAACTTCCTCGAGTTTTTTGAATTTATGGAGATGGTGTATCTCAGCTGCACCATCTGGGATAAGAAATAATACAATCACTTATCTAACTTAAAAATCGAAAATGAAAATTAAAAACTTATCCTGACGTTAAATAATCCAAAATATCAATATGAAACTTCATTAGCTGAATACCTCATTGCATATATTGTCCCTCGCAAAGCTCAGGAGGGTGCTTTTTCAAGTTTTGTATTTTTTTAAGAATATTTCTGTAAAGATATCTTTCAATTGATGCAACATAATGCTTTATAGTAAAACATTTTTAGCAGAAATTCATGGCTTTACTATGTATGTGAGGGAACAGCTACTGTTTAGTTGACAAGAACAGAGTGTGAAACTTTCAATCGCCACAATCACAGCAATCGATGAATGAACCAATATCTGATCAAGAGACAATAT
>JAOUZG010052767.1:220-10299 GCA_026289955.1 Argiope argentata
AAATGTCCCTTTTTCAAAATTTCAATATAATTAATGCGATTATTAAATTCCATTCCTTCGCATAAGCTGAAATCGCAACAACTAATAGAACTATGCTTTTTGCAAAGTACCATCCTATATCAAACTATGATTTTTTAAAACTAACTTCAACTGTTAAATCTATGGGGCACTGTTGAAAAGTGTGATATCTTTGAATTATCAGTTCAGAGCTTTCTGCAAAACGCACTCTCTCTACTAAGCGCACTAATCAGTTACACAGCTTCAGTCTAGTGGGGGGGAGCTAAAACCTATATTAAAAAATTAAACATACAACAAAATATGATCGCCAGAAAAATCACGAATATGACCTGGTTCATTAGAAATTCAAATGTATTAAAAGATCTTTAACTACCTACGCTCCAAAAATATTTTCAAATACATATGAAAAAAGTATTTCGAAAAATTAAATAAAGAGAATAATATCTCAATAAGACAAATTCCTCACTATAACCTCAAAAGTGACAAGAAAAAAGACAATCCTAACTCTATTTAATTAATTTAGTGTCTTGGTTCTCCCCAATCCGACAGTATTAATTAGCCAATACATTCATTAGGAACAAATTTTAATATCAGGGAACCATTTTTTATTCATAAATAATTTGTTACGAAATGACAACATTAAAATCTAGAAAGTCACCAGTAAAAGTTTAATATTCTTAAAATTTGATATAAATTATAAGGAATATTAGACTAGTGTGCATTTCACGAAATATGTGGCTTGATGAATTTATTGTGTTTTGTGAACTTCACTTCGGGTCTGTAAGCAAACGATCCAATTTATTTATTTAATATTTTTTTAAAAAAAATTAAGATTTTTCTAAATATTAATACTAAAATACAGCAAAGTAGACAATATTTCATAATTCCAAATAAATTTATTTTCGTTAACAATATTAAAAATGTAATTCAAATTTCAACATCCGACCTCTTGCACATCCGCAGTCATCATCTGTATGATTAACATTGTGCATTTATATCCAGATTTTCTTTTATTTCTTATCACGATTCTTAAAACTTTTCATGAATTATTAAGAATTTTAGACTGATGCGTTGATCGAGGAATACTTGGCTGAATTGTTAAAATGACACAATGTTATTTTTCACTTTTCGGTGGTCTTAAGTTCGGGTCTGGAACCCGACACACCAATTTATAAATTTAATATTTTAAATTTTTTTGCGAATTTTCTCAATATTTATACTAATATACTGCAAAATCTACCAAATTTCAGAATTCCAAATATATTATTTTAAATAAAAATATTGTAAATGTAATAGAAATTTGAGCTTCCACCCTCGTGCACATGCGCAGACATCATCTGTATGAACAGCATTGTGCAATTGTATCCAGATTTTCTAACTTTTGTTATCCAGATTCTTAAAACTTTTCATGAATTATTAAGAATTTTACACTGCTGCCCGGATCGGGGAATACGTGGCTGAATGGTTAAAATGACAGGCCTTTAATTTTCACTTTTCGTTGGTCTTGAGTTCGGGTCTGGAACCCGAAACTACAATATATCTATTTAGTATTTTCATTTTTTTCTTCATATTTATACTAATATGCTTCAAAATCTGCCAAATTTCATAATTCCAACTGTGATAATTTGAATAAAAACATTGAAAATTTAATTAAAATTTGAGCTTCCTACCTCGTGCACAAGCGCAGTCATCATCTGTATGAATAGCATTGTGTAATTATATAAAGATTTTCTAACTTTTGTTATCAAGATTCTTAAACCTTTTCATGAATTATTAAGAATTTTAGACTGCTAGGCGGATTGAGGAATACGTGGCTGATTGATTAAAATGACACGCTTTTATTTTTCAATTTTCGTTGGTCTTGAGTTCGGGTCTGGAACCCGACACACCAATATATATTCTTAGTATTTTCATTTTTTTTTCATATTTATACTAATATGCTTCAAAATCTACCAAATTTCATAATTCCAACTGTAATATTTTGAATAAAAACATTGAAAATGTAATTGAAGTTTGAGCAACCTACCTCGTGCACATGCGCAGTTATCATCTGTATGAATAGCATTGTGTAATTATATCCAGATTTTCTAACTTTTGTTATCAAGATACTTAAACCTTTTTATGAATTATTAAGAATTTTAGACTGCTGCGCGGATCGGGGAATACGTGGCTGATTGATTAAAATGACACGCCTTTATTTTTCACTTTTCGTTGGTCTTGAGTTCGGGTCTGGAATCCGACACACCAATATATTTATTAAAATTTTCATTTTTTCTTCATATTTATACTAATATACTTCAAAATCTGCCAAATTTCTAAATTCCAACTGTAATATTTTGAATAAAAACATTGAAAAGGTAATTGAAATTTGAGCTTCCTACCTCGTGCACATGCGCAGTCATCATCTGTATGAATAGCATTGTGTATTTATATCCAGATTTTCTAACTTTTGTTATCAAGATTCTTAAACCTTTTCATGAATTTATAAGAATTTTAGACTGCTGCGCGGACCGAGGAATACGTGGCTGAATGGTTAAAATGACACGCCTTTATTTTTGAATTTCCGTTGCTTATGATTTCGGGCCTGGAACCCGACACACCAATATATATTTTTAGTATTTTCATTTTTTTTTCTTCATATTTAAACTAACATGCTTCAAAATATGCCAAATTTCATAATTCCGACTGTAATATTTTGAATAAAAACATTGAAAATATAATTGAAATTTGAGCTTCCTACCTCCTGCACATGCGCAGTCATCATCTGTATGAATAGCATTGTGTAATTATATCCAGATTTTTTAACTTTTGTTATCAATATTCTTAAAATTTTTATGAATTATTAAGAATTTAAGACTGCTAGGCGGATCGAGGAATACGTGGCTGAATGGTTAAAATGACATGCTTTTATTTTTCAATTTTCGTTGGTCTTGAGTTCGGGTCTGGAACCCGACACACCAATATATTTATTTAATATTTTTATTTTTTTCTTCATATTTACACTAATATACTTCAAAATCTGACAAATTTCATAATTCCAACTGTAATATTTTGAATAAAAACATTGAAAATGTAATTAAAATTTGAGCTACCGACCTCGTGCACATGCGCAGTCACCATCTGTATGAATAGCATTGTGCAATTATATCCAGATTTTCTAACTTTTGTTATCCAGATTCTTAAAACTTTTCATGAATTATTAAGAATTTTAGACTGCTGCGCGGATCGGGGAATACGTGGCTGAATGGCTAAAATGACACGCTGTATTTTTGAATTTTCGTTGGTCTTGAAATCGGGTCTGGAACCCGACACACCAATATATATTTTTAGTATTTTCATTTTTTTCTTCATATTTATACTAATATGCTACAAAATCTGCAAATTTCATAATTCCAAATGTAATATTTTCAATAAAAACATTGAAAATGTAATTGAAATTTGAGCTTCCGACCTCGTGCACATGCGTAGTCATCATGTCTGTGAATAGCATTGTGCAATTTTATCCAGATTTTCTAACTTTTGTTATCAATATTCTTAAACCTTTTCATGAATTTTTAAGAATTTTAGACTGCTGCGCGGACCGAGGAAAACGTGGCTGAAAGGTTAAAATGACACGCCTTTACTTTTCAATTTTCGTTGGTCTTGAGTTCGGGTTTGGAACCCGACACAGCAATATATTTATTTAATATTTTTATTTTTTTTCTTCATATTTATTCTAATATACTTCAAAATCTGCCAATTTCATAATTCCAACTGTAATATTTTAAATAAAAACATTGAAAATGTAATTAAAATTTGAGCTTCCGACCTCGTGCACATGCGCAGTCGTCATCTGTATGAATAGCATTGTGTAATTATATCCAGATTTTCTAACTTTTGTTATAAAGATTCTTAAACCTTTTTATGAATTATGAAGAATTTAAGACTGCTAGTCGGATCAAGGAATACGTGGCTGAAAGGTTAAAATGACACGACTTTGATTTCCAATTTTCGTTGGCCTTGAGTTCGGGTCAGGAACCCGACACACCAATATATTTATTTAATATTTTTATATTTTTTTCTTCATATTTATTCTAATATACTTCAAAATCTGCCAAATTTCATAATTCCAACTGTAATATTTTGAATAAAAACATTGAAAATGTAATTAAAATTTGAGCTTCCGACCTCGTGCACATGCGCAGTCATCATCTGTATGAATAGCATTGTGCAATTATATCCCTATTTTCTAACTTTTGTTATCAAGATTCTTAAACCTTTTTATGAATTATTAAGAATTTTAGACTGCTCCGGGGATCGGGGAATAAGTGGTTCAATAGTAAATAAATGACAGGCTTTTACTTTCCACTTTTCGTTGGTCTTGAGTTCGGGTCTGGAACCCGAAACACCAATTTATTTATTTAATATTTTCATTTTTTCTTCATATTTATACTAATATACTTCAAAATCTGCCAAATTTCATAATTCGAAATGTAACATTTTGAATAAAAACATTGAAAATGTAATTGAAATTTGAGCTTCCGACCTCGTGCACATGTGCAGTCATCATCTGTATGAATAGCATTGTGCAATTATATCCACATTTTTTAACTTTTATTACCTAGATTCTTAAATCTTTTCATGAATTATTAAGAATGTTAGACTGCTGCGCGGACCGAGGAATACGTGGCTGAAAGATTAAAATGACACGCCTTTATTTTTCAATTTTCGTTGGTCTTGAGTTCGGGTCTGGAACCCGACACACCTATATATTTATTTAATATTTTTATATTTTTTTCTTCATATTTATTATATATACTTCAAAATCTGCCAAATTTCATAATTCCAAAAAATAACATTTTGAATAAAAATATTGAACATGTAATTGAAATTTGAGCTTCCAACCTCGTGCACATGCGCAGTCATCATTTGTTTGAATCGCATTGTGCAATTATATCCAGATTTTTTAACTTTTATCACCTAGATTCTTAAATCTTTTCATGAATTATTAAGAATGTTAGAGTGATGCGCTGATGGAGGAATACGTGGCTGAATGGTTAAAATGACAGACCTTTATTTTTCACGTTTCGTTGGTCTTGATTTCGGGTCTGGAACCCGACACACCAATATATTTATTTAATATTTTTATTTTTTTCTTCATATTTATACTAATATGCTTCAAAATCTGCCAAATTTCATAATTCCAACTGTAATATTTTGAATAAAAACATTGAAAAGGTAATTGAAATTTGAGCTTCCGACCTCGTGCACATGCGCAGTAATCATCTGTATGAATGGCATTTTGCAATTATATCCAGATTTTCTAACTTTAATTATCAAGATTCTTAAACCTTTTTATGAATTATTAAGAATTTAAGACTGCTGGCGGATCAAGGAATACGTGGCTGAAAGTTTAAAATGACACGCCATTGATTTTCAATTTTCGTTGGCCTTGAGTTCGGGTCTGGAACCCGAAACACCAATATATTTATTTAATATTTTCATTTTTTCTTCATATTTATTCTAATATACTTCAAAATCTGCCAAATTTCATAAATCCAACTATAATATTTTGAATAAAAACATTGAAAATATAATTAAAATTTGAGCTTCCGACCTCGTGCACATGCGCAGTCATAATTTGTATGAATAGCATTGTGCAATTATATCCAGATTTTCTAACTTTTGTTATCAAGATTCTTAAACCTTTTCATGAATTAATAAGAATTTTAGACTGCTCCGCGGATCGGGGAATACGTGGTTGAATGTTAAATAAATGACAGGCCTTTGCTTTCCACTTTTCGGTGGTCATGAGTTCGGGTCTGGAACCCGACACACCAATTTATTTATTTAATATTTTCGTTTTTTCTTCATATTTATACTAATATACTTCAAAATCTGCCAAATTTCATAATTCGAAATATAACATTTTGAATAAAAACATTTGAAATGTAATTGAAATTTGAAATTCCGACCTCGTGCACATGCGCAGTCATTATCTGTAAGAATAGCATTGTGCAATTATATCCAGATTTTCTAACTTTTGTTATCAATATTCGTAAACCATTTCATGAATTATTAAGAATTTAAGACTGCTGGCGGATCAAGGAATACGTGGCTGAAAGGTTAAAATGACATGCCTTTGATTTTCAATTTTCGATGGCCTTGAGTTCGGGTCTGGAACCCGACACACCAATATACTTCTTTAATATTTTCATTTTTTCTTCATATTTATACTAATATACTTCAAAATCTGCCAAATTTCATAATTCGAAATGTAACATTTTGAATAAAAACATTGAAAATGTAATTGAAACTTGAGCTTCCGACCTCGTGCACCTTGCGCAGTCATCATCTGTATGAATAGCATTGTGTAATTATATCCAGATTTTCTAACTTTTGTTATCAAGATTCTTAAACCATTTCATGAATTATTAAGAATTTTAGACTGCTGCGTTGATCGAGGAATAAGTGGCTGAATGGTTAAAATGACGCGCCCTTATTTTTCAATTTTCGTTGGTCTTGAGTTTGGGTTTGGAACCCGACACACCAATATATTTATTTAATATTATTTTTTTATTTTTTTCTTCATATTTATACTAATATACTTCAAAATCTGACAAATTTCATAATTCCAACTGTAATATTTTAAATAAAAACATTAAAAATATAATTGAAATTTGAGATTCCGACCTCGTGCACATGCGCAGTCATCATCTGTATGAATAGCATTGTGCAATTATATCCAGATTTTCTGACTTTTGTTATCAAGATTCTTAAACCTTTTTATGAATCATGAAGAATTTAAGACTGCTAGGCGGATCAAGGAATACGTGGCTGAAAGGTTAAAATGACACGCCTTTGATTTTCAATTTTCGTTGGCCTTGAGTTCGGGTCTGGAACCCGACACACCAATATATTTATTTAATATTTTTATTTTTTTCTTCATATTTATACTAATATGCTTCAAAATCTGCCAAATTTCATAATTCCAACTGTAATATTTTGAATAAAAACATTGAAAAGGTAATTGAAATTTGAGCTTCCTACCTCGTGCACATGCGCAGTCATCATCTGTATGAATAGCATTGTGTAATTATATCCAGATTTTCTAACTTTTATTTTCAAGATTCTTAAACCTTTTTATGAATTATTAAGAATTTAAGACTGCTGAGTGGATCGAGAAATACGTGGCTGAATGGTTAAAATGACGCGCCCTTATTTTTCAATTTTCGTTGATCTTTTGTTCGCGTCTGAAACCCGACACACCAATATATCTATTTAGTATTTTCATTTTTTTTCATCATATTTGTACTAATATGCTTAAAAATCTGCCAAATTTCACAATTCGAAATGTAATATTTTGAATAAAAACATTGAAAATGTAATTGAAATTTGAGCTTTCGACCTCGTGCACATGCGCAATCATCATCTGTATGAATAGCATTGTGTAATTATATCCAGATTTTCTAACTTTTTTTATCAAGATTCTTAAAACTTTTTATGAATTATTAGGAATTTAAGACTGCTAGGCGGATCGAGGAATACGTGGCTGAATGGTTAAAATGACGCGCCTTTATTTTTCAATTTTCGTTGGTATTGAGTTCGGGTCTGGAACCTGATACACCAATATATTTCTTTAATATTTTCATTTTTTCTTCATATTTATACTAATATACTTCAAAATCTGCCATATTTCATAATTCGAAATGTAACATTTGGAATAAAAACATAGAAAATGTAATTGAAATTTGATCTTCTGACCTCATGCACATGCGCAGTCGTCATCTGTATAAATAGCATTGTACAATTATATCCAGATTTTCTCTCAGGGGTTCATACCCTCAGAAGCTACTGCACCCCTCTTTCCGCAGTAAAAATCGGACACGACATCATCATCCAGATTTTCTAACTTTTGTTATCAAGATTATTAAACCATTTCATGAATTATTAAGAATTTTAGACTGCTAGGCGGATAAAGGAATACGTGGCAGAAAGTTTAAAATGACACGCCTTTGATTTTCAATTTTCGTTGGCCTTGAGTTCGGGTCTGGAACCCGACACACCAATATATTTATTTAATATTTTTATTTTTTTCTTCATATTTATACTAATATGCTTCAAAATCTGCCAAATTTCATAATTCCAAATGTAATATTTTGAATAAAAACATTGAAAATGTAATTGAAATTTGAGCTTCCGACCTCGTGCACATGCGCAGTCCTCATCTGTATGAATAGCATTGTGCAATTATATCCAGATTTTCTAACTTTTGTTATCAAGATTCTTAAACCTTTTCATGAATTATTAAGAATTTTAAACTGCTGCGTGGATCGCGGAATAAGTGGCTGAATGGTTAAAATGACAGGCCTTTATTTTTAATTTTCGTTGGTCTTAAGTTCGGGTCTGGAACCCGACACACCAATATCTTTATTTAATATTTTTTTATTTTTTTTCTTCATATTTATACTAATATACTTCAAAATCTGCCAAATTTCATAATTCCAACTGTAATATTTTGAATGAAAACATTGAAAATGTAATTGAAATTTGAGCTTCCGACCTCGTGCACATGCGCAGTCGTCATCTGCATGAATAGCATTGTGCAATTATATCCAGATTTTCTAACTTTTGTGATCAAGATTCTTAAACCTTTTCATGAATTAATAAGAATTTTAGACTGCTCCGCGGATCGGGAAATACGTCGTTAAATGGTTAAAATGACGCGCCCTTACTTTTTACTTTCCGTTGGTCTTAAGTTCGGGTCTGGAACCCGACACACCAATATATTTATTTAATTTTTTAATTTTTTCTTCATATTTATACTAATATACTTTAAAATCTGCCAAATTTCATAATAACTACTGTAATATTTTGAATAAAAACATTGTAAATGTAATTGAAACTTGAGCTTCCGAACTTCTGCACATGCCCAGTCATCATCTGTATGAATAGCATTGTGCAATTATATCCATATTTTCTAACTTTTGTTATCAAGATTCTTAAACCTTTGCATGCATTTTTAAGAATTTTAGACTGCATCGCGGGTCGGGGAATACGTGGCTGAATGGATAAAATGACAGGCCTTTATTTTTCTCTTTTCGTTGGTCTTGAGTTCGGGTGTGAAACCCGACACACCAATATATTTATTTAATATTTTTATTTTTTTCTTCATATTTATACTAATATACTTCAAAATCTGCCAAATTTCATAATTCCAACTGTAATATTTTGAATGAAAACATTGAAAATATAATTAAAATTTGAGCTTCCGACCTCTTGCACATGCGCAGTCATCATCTGTATGAATAGCATTGTGCAATTATATCCAGATTTTCTAACTTTTGTTATCAAGATTCTTCAACATTTTCATGAATAATTAAGAATGTTAGACTGCTGCGTGGGTCGAGGAATACGTGGTTGAATGGATAAAATGACAGGCCTTCATTTTTCACGTTTCGTTGGTCTTGAGTTCGGGTCTGGAACGCAACACACCAATATATTTATTTAATATTTTTATATTTTTTTCTTCATATTTATAGTAATATACTTTAAATCTGCCAAATTTCATAATTCAGAAAGTATTATTTTGAATAAAAACATTGAAAATGTAATTGAAATTTGACTTTAAGACCTCTTGCACATGCGCAGTCATCATCTGTATGAATAGCTTTCTGCAATTATATCCATATTTTCTAACTTTTGTTATCAAGATTCTTAAACCTTTTCATGAATTAATAAGAATTTTAGACTGCTGCGCGGACCGAGGAATACGTGGCTGAATGGATAAAATGACAGGCCTTTATATTTTCACTTTTCGTTGGTCTTGAGTTCGGGTCTGGAACCCGACACACCAATATATTTATTTAATATTTTTATATTTTTTTCTTCATATTTATACTAATATACTTTAAAATCTGCCAAATTTCATAATTCCAAAAGTATTATATTTACTTATAATAAAGCAAGATGTGTGTGTGTGTGTGTGTGTGTGTGTGTGTGTGTGTGTGTGTGTGTGTGTGTGTGTGTGTGTAAGTGTGTGTGTGTGTGTGTGTGTGTGTGTGTGTGTGTGTGTGTGTGTG
>JAOUZG010052782.1:0-18877 GCA_026289955.1 Argiope argentata
AATTCTTCATCAGTAAAACTTCATTGTAAAAATCACCATTTTTAATCCTTCAATAAACCAATAATAATCTTAACCAGTGGACTGATGAATTCAAACCCATCACACCCACATATATATATATTTAATACTTGAGAAAGCTTTGCAATTTTTGCGTTAAATCTCTTAATTTTTTCCAAATGCTCTTAATCAATAAAAAATTCTCAGAATGAAATAGTCTTATCTATAATAGTTAAAGAATTGACAATAGTTAAAATTCAGAATCTATAATAATTATTACTTATGACCGAAAAAAATCGATTACCTTCCCTTTTTTAGAGTAGTAATGTCAATTATTATTAATTTCGCGTTGAGAAGATATAAGAAAACTTCAGGCGAATTCCCCCCCCTTCTCTCTTATTTAGAAACGCAATTATCAATAAAGAATATTCAGCAAATTTGATATTTGGCCCAATAATAATGTTAAGGTATACAGTTTTTTTAAATCGGTAGAAATAGGCTCATTTTAATTCATTACATTATAAATTTTATTTTCATTATAAAATATTTTTAAGACATTTTTATCGTCTATAAGTTTAGAATATAGCATTTCAAGCCATTCCATTTGCTCAAAATATTACTTTTTAATTCCTAAAAGTATATATTTTTTGAGAGACACAAACACGGATTTACCTAGTATATCCTTCCTACACGATACAGATTTTTTGAAACGCTTTCTGTGAAACACGGTTAAAAATGTTATAATAGAGATTTCTTAAAAATGCAGAATTTATTTGAATGTATAAGAATGTAAATTTGAAGGTATTTTAGTTTCGATAATCAATATTTTACAATTAAGGAAATTTATGGTTTCTTAAAAATAGTTTTTATGCATTTCTTTTATTAAAACTTTCTCTGAAAACATAAAACATAATTTCACTAAAAATAATATGTAGACAATAGAATGTAGAGTATGCATGACTTATAATAGAAAGGCAGGTTGCATTCAGCAATTTATCATCTTTTACTTTCAGAAATTTCCATTCGATTTTTTAACCCCTTCGTAAACATTGTCGTGTCTAACACGCGCATCGAATTATTTCAGTTTTAAGCCTGCAACTAAGTGAACAGAATTAAGTATTTAATAATGAAAAAAATCACCTAGAAAGGCTTCAACACCTCAAATGCTCGTTATGTTATTATAAGAATGAAGATAACAATATATATTTAAGATAGTATGCGTCATCTAATTAAACTCACAATTTAAGTAAAACAAATTCGTACGTCAAGGGGTTAAAATCTTAAGTTCAGATTGAATAAGACTCAGTATACATTACAGATATTTTCTTGAAATGATGTTTTTGAAAATTCATGAGATTAAATTTTTCAGTCTAATGATATCAATTCTCTTTTATATACACTTAAAACTGTTTGACGAAGGAAGAAAAAAAAGGCAGAAGAAATATTATTTTAATTATTAATTTATTTAAGTTCATTCCAATAAAAAATATTTTAAAGAAAATCAATTAAAGCAAAAAGAGTAAAATAATATCTTAAATTGGAACATTATAAATTATTTCCCGATGAATACTGAAATCCACGAAATTTTAACAAATGAAGCATTTTTTTCTTTATCATATTGCCAGCCATAATATTGATGATATCTAAACAAATTTATTGATATATACGTGATGCAAGCCTTTACATTCTCTGTAATAAAATATTTAAAAAAGTATTTAAATTTGCATGAATTTTTGTGCATCTTTTCCAAAATGTTTTTATAAATCATTAAAGAGAAATTTATCATTGGCAATTAATTTAAAATATTTATTCTATTTTTAAAACAGCTTTAAAATAAGCCAGAATTCTATCTTTAAAAACTGGAAAATCCTTCAGAGCAGCGGAATTCTCATGATTAAAAAAAACAGAAAATTTAATTATGCTGATATCAAATCTTTTCATTCCAGGAAATTTAGTTATTAGGGTATTTATATCCAGTTAAGAATGAATATAAATCCATAGAAGTTTGTTTCAAGCATTGAATATCGGCAGAAACTTGTTTTAAAACACAAATTAATATTTTTTTTTGAAGATACATGCGTAAGAAATCTAGTTTTCGTAAAATGAGAACAGCTGCGTATAGCTTTCAGCGATGGGGAGAGTTGACTCATTGTGAAATAGGAACCTCTCTGCGTGTGATCAAAGTTCCCACCGCCAGCCACAACTATTTGTAGGAGGTCTGTTCCAAGAAAGAGCATCAGTGGGTAAGGGACTTTCCCTATGCATGACTGAAATCTGCTTCGAGAGCGTCCATTGGACAGATAGTATCGATTGTTACTTTCTATCGTGATCCAAGACCTGAAATCGATATATCAACCAATAAGAACGTGCCAGTGTTTTGAATCATACCCATTTTTGAAAAGTATTGTTCACTGACATTTGTGATTTTTTGATATTCGTTACTTAATAACCGTTTCTAAAATATTCGTCATCCCTACTAGAAGGATCTTCGAACTTTTGATGGAATTTTCTGATATTCAACAGGATATTTTTAAGGAAATAAAAAAATATTGATTCTGATGAGAATTGTTTTCTTTTTGTGAAATATATTTGACCATATTCAGTCTTTATTTATTCAAATAATAGTATAATCTTTTGATTATAGTAATTCTTTAAATAGTTTGTTAACAGCTTTTATATAATTTAAAAATTTTAACTCCAATATTAGAGTGAAAAATATAATAGTGATTTTAAATTTTAATACTTAGATGTTCCTGCAATGTTGCAGAAATATAAAACATATTTGGTTTTGACAAAAATATAAAAATGATCATACTTTTATCACTAGCAAAAAACTGAATCACCTTTTGTATGATAGACAATAAAATTCAGGCTTCTTTTTACACATTTTTTTCTTTTAAATTTAGCAAATTAACAGTTAATTTAGAATGATATTTCTGATTGTACATTTGCATTGAGAAAGATGCATAGAATGTCCACACATTTGGAAATAGTCAGACTAAAAAACAAATGTTTTATTGCTTCTCATTCCTGTTGTAATGTGGCAGGCTTTTTTTAAATATTCTTTTTTTTTGTGTGGCAATTTGAAAATTTAAGAAAAACCTGTTTTTTAATATCTATGTAAAAATAAATGAGGTTTTAATACTTCAGCTTTGAAAAAACTAAGAAAAATGCAATAAAATATTTTTGAAAATTATTTTTGATTATTATTATTATTGAATGATGTCTATTTTTCACAAATACTGGTAATAAATCCACAAAGATTTTTAAAAAAACAGCTCATTTGTTGAAAATAAAATGAAAACAAAACAAAACATTTAACAATTTTTTAAGAGTAATTTTAGAAATGAATGAGACTAAATAGTGCAGAGTTATAAAACATATTTGGTTTTGACAAAAATATAAAAAGATCATACTTTTATCATTAGTAAAAAACTACTATAGATACTACCTTAGAATGGAATTGTTTTATAATTTTGAACTGGTATGGAGAAATAAAAATTATTTAAAGGAAGGATAAATACAAATCGAGTCCAATATACATTCTCAAAAATTATTTTTTAAAAATAAAAAGGAGGGAAAAATATTCAATCAAATTTAAAAGAGTAAAAAATACTTCTTATTCAATGATATTCATTCTTACTGGTAATGCATTTAAATCCTGTTTTTATTTTTAATTAAAATTTTAAAAAATATGTTTTTAGTGAATTTTTTATGTCCCAGAATCAACTTCTTGCCATATTTCAAATTCCTAACTTTAATTATTTGTATTGATATTCTAGACACATTAGTTTATATATGTATATACACACACACAAAACCTAAAATTTGTCGAGATGGATCCAACAAATATCAGTTTTCATATAGACAAAAATCATTAGATTTCAAAAGTTATTTAATTTTGTGTTAAATGTATTGGTACTCCTCTTCTGTTTTATTTATCAATTTTTGTTTTATTTGCACTTTTCCAGAAAAATAAGCACTTTTAAGGTACTTAAAATTGATTTTAAAATGTCAGCACTATTTATGATGGTGTGTACCTCTTACGCTTAATTGAATGCACACCCCTAAACCAATTTTTTTCTCAATATATTTTTGTTTTAAATTCAATATTGATAAGATAAATTTATAGGAATGTATAAAATACAAACACAGAAGAAACATTTTTTTTGCTTGCCATTATTACTACAAAAATAATAACAAAACTGTTACTAAGAATAATTAAAAAGTTTTATTATTTTACAGAATTCATTGTTACTAATTTTGATAAAAACATTACAATTAGTTGAATGGTACGATAAATATTTACAATAAATGATAATAAGATAGATACTATTAGAAATGAAAAAGACATTCAAAGGAAAAAATTGCTAGAAAAGCATTTCCAAATTCGATAAATGTACAACTTGTCTCATTTTACAATCCTTATTATATTCATTGTATTAAGCACTAAAAAAATTAAATTTGAAGCAGAAGTAATTCAACTAAAATTAATTCAATAATGTGTCAATAGAATTGCAATTTATTAAAGCAATGGAATTTCATTGTATTGGCTTCGAAATTTACATATATACAAATTCCAAGATAGTTTGAATTTTAAAAGAAATTACAACTATTATTGATACCATGGGCTTTTGCATTCATTGAAAGCTAATGGGATCACTTAAAATATTATCTTGGATTTAATTACAAATTCAACCAACGTTTTGACTAGAATCCTACGAATTATGAAATGAGAAAACTGCTGATATTCACTAAGTAGGAGAAACGAATAAAGAGCGATAAATACACCATAACGTGAACCTAAGTTAGGTTTACCAGACAGCAAATTCTCAAGAGACATCACTTTCATCGTCGTTTGCCGACGAAAGTAGGGACGACGAATACTTTAGAAACGGTTATTACACAACCAATATCAAAAAATCACAAATGTCAGTGATCAATACTTTTCAAAAATGGGTGTGATTTAAATCACTGACACATTCTTACTGGTTGATATTTCGATTTCAGGTCTTGAATCACGATAGAAAGTAACAATCGATACGATCCGTTCGATGGACGCTCTCGAAGCCAATTTCAGTCATGCATTGGGAAAGTCCCTTACCCATTGATGCTCTTTCCTCGAACAGACCTCCTACAAATAGTTGTGGTGGACAGCGAGGCCTTTGATCAAACGCAGAGAGCTTTCTATTTCACAAAGAGTCTACTCTCCCCATCGCTGGAAGCTATGCGCAACTTGTCATTGTAACGAAAACTAGATTTCTTCCTCATGTATCTTCACAGAAAAATATTAATTTCTGTTTTAAAACAAATTTCTGTCGATATTCAATGCTTCAAATAAACTTCATATGGATTTATATCATTCTTAACTGGATATAAACACCATAATTACTAAATTGCCTCGATTGACACGATTTGATATTAGCATAATTAAATTTTCTGTTTCTGGTTAGCTTGAGAATTCTGCTGCTCTGAAGGATTTTCGTGTTTTAAAAGACAGAATTATGTCTTATATTAAAGCTGTTTTAAAAAGAAATATTTTAAATTAATTGCCAGTGATAAGTTTCTCTTCATTGATTTATAAAAACATTTTGGAAAAGATGCAGAAAATTCATGCAAATTTAAATACTTTTTTTTATTTTATAACAGAGACCGTAAAGTCTTGCATCACGTATATATCAATAAATTTGTTTAGATATCATCAATATTGTAAAGACTTGACCACGGGCGGGTCAAATGAAATGGTAGCGTATTATATACAGAGGCTTTATTTACAGCTTAACACACAAAAAACACGTCATCTAGATTATATACAGGAATATTTACAAAAAAATTTTGGAGAGGCTATTTATCAGAAGACTAAATTTATGGCTGGATCGCAACAACATTATTCATGAAAACCAATATGGATTCAGAGAGGGCCGAAGTTGCGATCTGGCCATTCATAAACTAATACAGGAAATAAGCTCTCGTGTCCAGGGAGAACATCTGGCCCTCGTCTCCCTGGACATTAAATCGGCGTTTGATAACATGTGCTGGCCGGTCCTCTTTAATATCTTGGACCAGATCCGGATCCCAAAATTTTTTAAGAATTTTTTATACTTTTATTTATCTGAACGCTCCATAACTTATGAAAGCGATATTTTAAAACTGACTAGGTGGTGCTACAGGGGCTGCCCGCAAGGATCGGTAATTGCTCCGACCATTTGGAACATTTATATAAACTCAATTTTAAATTTAAATGCTCCTGGAATCTATATTCAAGCTTTTGCTGACGACCTGGCACTGGTAATTGGTGGCCGCACCTCCCATATTTTGGAGTCAAATGTCAACAAAATCTTGGCCACCATTAACTCCAATTTAATCTCTTTACAATTAAAACTTTCAATCGAGAAGTGCCAGGCGATCATTTTCAGGAGCATTAATTCTCGAAAATTTTCTAAAATAAACAGCGCGGTTCTGAATAGAAAGCCTACTTTTAAAGTAAATAATGCATCTCTTATGATCCGAGACAGCCTGAAGATACTGGGAATACATATCGATAATAGATTATCTTGGACCGCCCACATCACATCTCTCACAGAAAAGGCCCTAGATTTAACTTCAAATTTCAATTTCATTATTAAACCAAATTGGAGCCTGGACAGAAATATTATTAAACATTGGTATTCAACTGTAATTGAAAAGGCCCTGCTCTATGGTGCTAGCATCTGGGGCGGGGCTTTAACGAAAGAGCAAATCTCCAGGCTCCACTCCGTACAAAGAATTTTTCTGCTCAAATTTACTAGGGCCTACAGGACGACGTCTACTAACCTACTCAATGTTATCTCAGGTGTTCCCCCCCTGCACATCGTGGCCAAAGCAGAATACATGAAATTCCGTATCTGGACAGTTGGCTCGACAGATTTTAACATGTTTTTAGCCGATGTGCCTCTGGACAAATTTATTTTAATTAAAAATGCTCCCTTGGAACAGAGAATTGTCTCACTTTGCGAGACGATTCCTGACTCTAATTACGAAGTTTATACTGACGGGTCCCGGCTGAATGATTCAGCCGGGTTCTCGGTCTGTATTTTTAATAATAATGAACTTTTTAAATCTTTTATTTTTAAATTGGCGTATTTTAACTCGGTGTTCCAAGCGGAGCTGGCCGCGATTAACTTCGCGGCCAATTGGGCTGTCGGGGAAAATGCAAAAATTAACATCCACACCGACAGCCTCTCTTCAATAGCTGCCCTTGAGAGCCACTGGGCCAGATCGGAATTTGTCAATAAAACCAAGTTAAATTTATCGAAATGTAAACACTTGGTCGGCCTACAATGGGTTAAGGCCCATGCTGGCATCCCAGGAAATGAAATGGCCGACCAACTCGCTAAAGAGGCCACGGTGTCGGGGGATACTTACTTCATCCCGGCCCCTTACTCATTCCTTAAAAGAAAAATTAAATTATTTATCCTGGAGGAGTGGAACAAATATTGGCAAGATTACGATTCCCCCTCCGGGATCAGGGCCAGGGAATACCTGGATAAAGTAGACGTCAAACTTTTAATTAATAATAAATCTTTAATTTATTTTTTAAGTGGGCATGGTCCTTTCCCAGCTTATCTTCACCGAATTAATAAACTGGACTCTCCACTGTGCACTTGCCATCATTTGGGGGACGCTGATCATTATTTATTTTCTTGTACCTTCACTAAATCTTTCCATTTAAAAATTCCGGCGCCCCCCCACAAAAGAGTCTGGTTCAAATCAATATATACGAATAAGGCTGTCTCGAACAAAATTACGGAGGCTTTCAGGATCAGCGCTGCCATTTGCGACGAGCTTACCGCGCGGGCAGACACAGAGTTGTCCGAGGGAAACTGATCTCTTTTAAAAACGTTTTTAACTTTTATTGCTAGACTCATGCAATGGCATTTTATTAATGTTCTCAAGGGAGTGTATTCTCCCACTAAACTAATTTGCAGCCGTCCGCCATAAACTATCTTTGGATATTACATATATCTAGGAATGACAAACTATCTGCGTTTTGCGGGGGGAAAATTTACCCCCCCTTTGTAATGCGGACGCCTAATTTTATTTGATACGGACGTTTGTAGACCATTTTCTTTTAATTATACTATTTTTACACTTTTATACCTACTTTTATCAAGTTTTAATAGATTGTTAGACGAATCTCTCGGACGCTTTCCCCAGGCAACCATCCTTACTTCTTTTTATATGTATATATATGTGTATATATATTTTTAAACCCCCTTTTACAGTCTAATGACTTTCTTTTTATTGATTTTACTATCATTGTTACTTTTATGGTTGTTTTTAATACTATTAGGACTTAAACGAGCACTGCCAAGTGCTATTTGGTTTTTAATATTCTTATAAATAAACCTCAGAGTTGATTTCTCTACGACTCTGAGAATGATAGTTTTAAAATATTTTAGCTGCATACCTTTTGGTATTTTTACTGTGGCTCTCCCCTGCGGTATCCTTCATAATTCTATTTAATTCATGGTAACCGCCTGTCACCGTTTAACACCACCAACAGCTGGTGCCGTTTGGACTGGACCCTAATCACGGAAGTGGCTGCTCCGGCTTTTATTCATATTTGGGGTCATATTGTGTCCCCCTTGTTTTTACTCTGAATGTTTTACTAGGATTTTAACCATTTTAAAGCTATCGACTTCCCCGATTGTGTCGGCTGGGTTTGTGTTGTCCTGTTTGTCTTAAAGTGTTGTCTTGTCTTGTTTCCTTGCGTTTTGTCCTTTGTGTTGTTTGGTTTTGGTTTTGCTGTCTGTCCTTTTGCTGTCTGTCCTGGACTTTTTTTTCATTTCAACTTGTACTCATGTTTGGTTTTCTTATTTACCTGTTTTGCTGTAGGTCTTAATTGTGTTTTAATCTGTCCTGGCTTAATGTCTACATGTGTTTCTTCATGTCATCCCTCCAATTGGATGCAGTCTTCTTTTTGCATCTTTTTGGATTTTTACATGTAAAATGTCTGATCGTTAAAAATTTTAAACTCTTTTGGGGGTGGCGATCCCGTGTGGGGTGTTCTCCCCCCGGGGTCCGGCACCTTTTTACCTATTTTTACTTCTACTTCCGGACTTAGAAATGTTACTGGAAATTGACTGTTTTTTTTTTCCTCATCAATTGTAATTTGTGTGTATTTGTGTGCTGTATTATCTATGCTTGTACATGTGTTTTAATGTATCTGCTGACCTGTATATTTGTATATCTGTATATTTATTGCGGCTGGTTTATTAATCTGGCGCTGGGGGGGGCTGGAGGCCACTAATTGCTACAGTATAATTGATTGTGTAATATACCCGATTGGACTTAGAATTTACAAATTCGGAACACGGGACTGGAAAATTTGCTTAAAAAAAAAACTCCGGCCGACCCCCCTGGGTCGGCCGGACGGTTGGTTTAGTCACACTTAAATTAATTATATTAGTTAATTAAATAGATAAATAATGTAATATACCACCTTGCACCGGGGGCCCCCAAGACGCTCCCTTGTCCTTGTTCCCTGGTAGGCCGCTCCACCTGAAAATATAAAAGGAAAAGTTAACACGACAAAACTACAACTTCCACGGGGCCAGGATGAATGTATAATGACACGTGATGAGATGAGGGGGCCTTATACAACTATAAATGATTTATAAATGAATAAAAATTTTACCACCAAACCTGACTTACCCATCCCCATGAACCGTGTTCTCACCTTCTGTCACTACTGTAAAGGAAAAACAAGTCATAACATAATTATTAATTAAATCGGGGTTAGTCGCGTGTTGACGCGGCGAGCTTGCCTCCACCTCCTGCTCGCACCAAACCACTACCAGGTCGGTTCATTTGTTGTTTTGTGTACACCGGGTTCTTCTCCCCGGGCCTTTGGCCTGGAGGAGTACTCTGTTTTATGTTCACCGGGTCTTTTTACATGCTTTTACATGCTTTTACTTGTGTGACCGTGTTCACCGGGTTTTATTTTTTATTTTTTTTTTCTTTCTATGTTCATTGTGTGTGTTTTTTTTTGTGTGTCCAGTCCTGTTTGTCTTTTATGTGTTCACCGGGTTTCTGTAGTTCATGTTTTTACCGTACTTGCTTTCCTCCCCGCAAGGGTCGAGCCATGTAACAGTTTTTATTATATGTAATACTTTTTATGTAACTAATTACTGCCACTGTTACGGCAACGTCTGTAAAATTTTAATTGGTTTTAATAAATCTGCTCGACGGGCTGGTGTGGCCCGGGGTCCTCCTGGTTGCTCGGCGGAACTTTTTCTCCGGCTCCCCATTCCTTGCCTTACACCCAATCCGGGTAGGCTGGGGAGTCGCGAGTTTACAGGAATATTTACAAAGGATTGTCTGTTCGACAACTAGGCCGGGAACTCACAAACTGTCTGCGTATTCAGCTACTGCCGGTAGCTCCAGAGATCTACGGATTTCTTCCGGTAGATCTTGTAACAAACTTGAGATCACCTGGTATCTCTTCACATCAGCACTCCTCACAGCTCGTCTCGTCCTCCAGATCAGCTCGTCCCAGATCAGCTTCCTTCTCTTTCCTTCTCCTCCTCTCTCTTTCTTCTTTCTCCCTTTTGTTTGATCGGCTTCTTGAACCCCTTTTTAACGGTCGCGAAGCTCCACCTCTCAGGCTGATATTGGCTCGCTGGAGATGCCGGTTGTCCAATCATTATACTTCCACTCGCGCCACCATCGTGGGAAGATTTCTGAGACATCCGCTCTTTAGATTGCACCTGGATTCTTTCTTTAATGGGTTCCAGGAAACACTAATTTCTTCAATGGTCGTAAAACGCATCTGTTCATTATCGGACCCAGTGGGGTGGTCCACTGACGAATTAGTCCCGTCTGGTATTTCGACCCGGTTCACTGCTTTAATGAGTCGAAAACATGTGAGGTCCCTTATCTGTCCTTCTCGGATTCTAAGAACAGGAGAAACACAATGGGTAACAAAGGCTGAATAGCCTCACCGCTGGATGGGAGTATCATTGTTCGATCATGTGTCTCTTCCAGCAGGAGACAAAGTGGCGACTTCCTTACAGCTCCCCTCCCCTTGAAAGGGGACTTTTGTCCAGGGTTGGACAAAAGTCACATCCGGTTTGTGCAACTAACAATCCCTTCTTAGAGGAAGACACATTTAAAAACATAAAAAACAGTTAAAAACAATTTATATTTCCAATTTTATGTACATAGGAACCTCTTAAAGCACTGTCCTTTTATTAAAGGTTACAGTGGCTCAAACCATCAGCATTTTGATGCTTACTGGCAGGTTTATGTGTGACAGTATAATTGTACGGTTGCAGTGCTAACGACCATCTCATCAATCTAGGGTTGTTTCCTGCATTGGTTTTTAGCCAAACCAACGGATTGTGGTCCGTAACAATTGTGAATTGCTGGCCATGTAGGTAAAACCTAAGTTTCTTTATGGCGTACACTATACTAGCACACTCCTTTTCCGTAGTGCTGTATTTCCTTTCGGCTTCCGAAAATTTCCTACTCAGATACAAAATAGGATGTTCCTTGCCCTCGGAATCTAATTGGGACATTACAATTCCTATCCCTACATCTGACGCGTCGGTTTGGACTATAAATTTTTTCGAGTAATCCGGGGCATGCAAAACGGGCTTTTTTGTCAAATTCCTTTTTACTTCTTGGAATGCTTGTTCGCATTCGGGCGTCCACTTAACTAGCTCCTTTGTTCTAGTGCCTTTCAGTGCATTTGTTAAAGGAGCGGCGATGACAGAAAATTTTTTCACGTAGTGCGCATAATACCCCGCTAATCCAAGGAAAGCTCTTATCTGAGTTTTTGTTTTGGGGGTAGGAAAATCCTTAACTGCTTGTACCTTTACTTCAGCGGGCGTTCGAACTCCATCCCCAACCATGTGTCCTAAATATTTCGCCCGGTTTTGCACGAGCTGACATTTTGACGGTTTCACCGTTAGATTGGCCGTTCCTATCCTTTTAAGGACCTCGTCATGATGCTTCAAGTGATCTCCCCACGTTTCTGAATAGATCGCAATATCGTCTAGATCGCAATATCGTATTCCTCACACTTCCCTAATATTTCTACCATCATCTTACTAAAGAAATATGGCGCGTTCACCAGTCCAAATGGCATTCTTAGAGGGAGATACGTTCCGAAATTAGTAACGAATGCTGCTAACCGACTTGCATTCTTTGTCATGGGAATTTGCCAGTAACCCTTCGCCAAATCTAGTACCGTAATGAATTTCGCGGCGGCTACTCTTTCAACTCTTTCTTCTAAATTTGGCAAGGGGAAGTACTCAGTTTTAATAATACTGTTCAATTTGCGATATTCAATACATGATCTTGGGGCTTTGCCCGGTGCCTCTACTAACAACATCGGTGACGTGTAGTCTGATTGCCCTATTTCAATTATTTTCAGATCTAACATTTGTTTTATTTCTGATTTTAAAATCTCCGCCTGGCGTTGCGAAGTGCGATAAGGTTTCGATCTAACAGGCTGATTACTGATCAATTCTATATCATGTTCTACTAGATGCGTTTTACCTGGTTTATCGGAGAAAACTGTTCTATGTTGATGTAACAAATTTTTGAGTTCATTAATCTGCTTTGTCGTTAATCTCTCATCTAAATTACTATTTCGGGAAATCGCCTCAAAATCGTACGCGTCTCCCGTTGGGTACGTCTCCCGTTGGGTACGTGATTTTCAGGTCGTTTTCCGTCTCTATATCCCCTTTCCTCTCCTGGAAAATTAGATTTACCTCCGCCAGTCTTTTATGGTAAGGTTTCAACAGATTAACATGAAAAATTTGGGGCTTGGTCTCCTTTCCTGCCATTTTCACGATATAGTTCGTTTCTGACAATTGGGATTGGATTTCACCCGGCCCTATCCACTGTACTGATAGTTTGTTTGGCATAGATGAGGCAAGAACCAGCAACTGATCACCGGGTTTGTATTGGCGACGAACAGCATTCTTGTCGTACCACCGTTTCCTCTTATCTCGCGTCTCTATCATCCTGGCTACTGCTATTTCCTGACAGTGTCTCATACGATTTATTAAATCGTACATATATTTGGTGCAAGTACGTGCAAGTGATTTAATTCTTGAAAAAAAATATTCTTTCAGAGTATTTCCAATGTACTTTAGTATTCTAAAATGCGCTTTCAAAATAGTATTTCTAAAGGCATGCGTATTACGCTCATCACTAAATTAATCAATCTTTGAATAAAATTATACAAATTGGAATAAATTCTTAAGAATTTTTTAAAAAAAAACATTTATTCTTACGAATGAAATGCATAAATTCTTACGATTACGAATTTATCTCAATTAAAAGGATGTGTCTTGAATTCTTTATAATTATTAAAGAACAAACTTAATTAATAAATGAGATCAAATTTATCTAATAAATAAATTACTTTTTCCTATGTCAATCTCAATTTAAAATTATTTAAATCCATCATGACTGAAAAAAACTCTTTTTCAAGCAATAATAAAATGTTAAAATTTTGCATTTCATTCAAAAATAACACAGTAGAAATATATTTGGTACATTAAATGTGAATTCAAAATTTTCTTTATCAATGATAAGAATTTTTTTGCCATATCATTTTCCAAAATTTTTTTATTGAATTACAAATAAACCATGTAGCTGAAGCGAAAGTTCTATAATTAGCATGTCACTAAATAAGATACAAAAAATTCAAGATCTTAATTTTCTCAAAGAATGAATTTACTTGGTGATATATTCAAATGTATAAATAAAATTATACACTGTATAAATAATGTTGGGATAGTTTCAACTTTTATTGCGAATAAATGTTAAAATTTTATGTAATTTTAAGTAATAAAAATTCTGATTAAAATTATTGATAATTTTATCCCGAGGTGTTTATTTCCAGTCCCAAATTATATACGGATAAAATATGTTCGCCCTAGGTCAAACATTTTGATCTGAAGATCGCTAAAACGAATATTCATCTTCACTATCAGTAAAGATGTTCGCTATTTTAGTAGAAATGGTGGTATGAGACCTGCGTGTCTGACACCCTTGTTCAAACAAGTTCTGTTTTTAGAAAATGAAAATGTGAGGCTAAAGTTTATTAAGAATAAAGAATTTCAAATTACTTGAAATGTGGGTATTTCTGAATTTTTCTTACTCCTGTGAACAAACTGGAGAAATAAACTAAAATCACCTCTAGTGAACTCAAATTTTGAAAACAAGAGAAGAAGGTAATCTAAATGCCAGTTGCACGCATTAATTTTTTTAATGCTAAGATATGAAATAAAATTAGACCAAGGAGTTAAAAAAAATTAGAATTTAAAACACAAAGTATAATTATTTAACTTTAATTAAATTAACTTAAAAATATTATAACTTTTAACTCATTCATTCATTTACTTTCACGGGCATTAAAATTTGCGTATTAAATTACTCACTATTAAACGTATATAAAAATGTCACTTAACATTATGTTTAACATTCACAAAAGTGCGTGTTGTATACATCAGACAGTACAGTGAAATAAGATTAATATTTCAATTAAAAAAATATAACCCTATAAAAACTGCGCTTATTTTAACTTTGAAAATATTATTAAAAACTAGATAAAAATATAAAAACAATATCTCTACAATGCTTAAATTTCTGTTTGCTTTCGTCAAGGAATGTGAAATTCCATAAACAAAAAAAAATTGCAAATTAAATAAATTATCAATTTTTATATATAAATTATTACGTTATAAAAATATATGATTTAATATAATGAATGTAAAATATATCATTCTAAAAAAACTCACTTTAATATATGGATTTTATATAAATAAAATATCTCCCGTTTTTAATTACACTTATCAATGAAAACAAAAAAAATCAATCAAAGATGAAAAGTTTCGCTCATTAAATAAAATTCTGCATATAATTTCAGTGTCTTATTTTTTTAAAAAAAATAAGTTGCATAAGCAATCTTAATTCGAAAATCCTTAAATAAAAGTACGTTATAAAAGAGAAAAATGTCACATTTTTATTTTATATTTATTTTTTAGATTAACAGTTATTTCACCCTAAAAAGTTTTAAAATCATATGGATGAATTTATTAATTACAATACTCATATATATTCATTCCGGGAATATATTTTCATACGTTCAGTTTTATTCCTTTTATTTAAAACTTAATGTGGATTCGCGCTTATTCTTAAAATCTCAAAAGTAAGGTTGAGAATGTAAACGAAATTTTAAACTGCTTAAAACAACGCGATCAGGAAGACAGCATTCCTATCGTCCACTGATAACGATTGGCTTCTCCTTATCTCACATTTCTTTCTCATTATCTCGCAGCTTGAGTTTGGGGGAAGCGAAAAACTCGGCCCGTGAAAGTACGGGCAGTGACAGTTTTAAGGGGATTTAAATTTCCGTCTATTCACGGGTTTAACGCTTTGAAGGGAGAAGAGATTCCGTCTATTTACGGGGTTGACGCTTGTAGGGTTAATAATTCTTGAAAGGTTTAAGAATCTTGATAACAAAAGTTAGAAAATCGGGATATAATTGCACAATGCACATGCGCATTGTGCAATTATATCCAGATTAACCATTCAACCACGTATTCCTCGACCACCGCAGCAGTCTAAAATTCTTTATAATTCATAAAAAGGTTTAAGAATCTTGATAACAAAAGTTAGAAAATCTGGATATAATTGCACAATGCTATTCATACAGATGATGACTGCGCATGTGCACGAGGTCGGAAGCTCAAATTTCAATTAAATTTTCAACGTGTTTATTCAAAATATAACATTTGGATGTATGAAATTTAGCAGATTTTGAAGTATATTAGTATAAATATGAAGAAAAAAAGTAAAATATTAAATAAATAAATTGGTGTGTCTGGTTCCAGACCCGAACTCAAGACCAACGAAACATGAAAAATAAAGGCATGTCATTTTAACCATTCAGCCACGTATTCCTCGACCAGCGCAGTAGTCTAAATTTCTTAGTAATTCATGAAAAGATTTTGGAATCTTGATAGCAATAGTTAGAAAATCTGGATATAATTGCACAATGCTATTGATACAGATGATGACTGCGCATGTGCAAGAGGTCGGAAGAACAAATTTCAATTACATTTTCATTGTTTTTTTTTTCAAAATATCACATTTGGAATTATGAATATATGGCAGATTTTGAAGTATATTTGTATAAATATGAAGAAAAAAAAGGAAAATATTAAATAAATAAATTGTGTGTCGGGTTCCAGACCCGAACTCAAGATCAACGAAAAATGAAAAATAAAGGTTTATCATTTTAACCATTCAGCCACGTATAACTCTACCAGCGCAGCAGTTTAAAATTCTTAATAATTCTTGAAAGGTTCACGAATCTTGATAAGAATAGTTAGAAAATCTGGATATAATTGCACCATGATATTCATACAGATGATGACTGCGCATGTGCAAGAGGTCGGAAGCTCAAATTTCAATTACATTTTCATTGTTTTTATTCAAAATATTACATTTGGAATTATGAAATATGGCAGATTTTGAAGTATATTTGTATAAATATGAAGAAAAAAAAGGAAAATATTAAATAAATATATAGATGTGTCGGGTTCTAGACCCGAACTCAAGATCAACGGAAAGTGAAAAATAAAGGCATGTCATTTTAACCATCCAGCCACGTATTCCTCGACCACGGCAGCAGTCTAAAATTCTTAATAATTCTTGAAAGGTTTATGAATCTTGATAACAATAGTTAGAAATCTGGATATAATTGCACAATGCTATTCATACAGATGATGACTGTGCATGTGCTCGAGGTCGGAAGCTCAAATTTCATTACATTTTCAATGTTTTTATTCAAAATATTACATTTGGATGTATGAAATTCAGCAGATTTTGAAGTATATTAGTATAAATATGAAGAAATAATGGAAAATATTAAATAAATAAATTGGTGTGTCGGGTTCCAGACACGAACTCAAGACCAAAGTAAAGTGAAAAATAAAGGGGTGTTATGTTAACCATTCAGCCACGTAATCCTGGGCCAGCGCCGCAGTTTAAAATTCTTAATAATTCATGAAAATTTTTTAGAATCTTTATAACAATAGTTAGAAAATCTGGATATAATTGCACAATGCTATTCATACAGATGATGACTGCGCATGTGCAAGAGGTCGGAAGCTCAAATTTCAATTACATTTTCAATGTTTTTATTCAAAATATAACATTTGGAATTATGAAATATGGCAGATTTTGAAGTATATTTGTATAAATATGAAGAAAAAAAAGGAAAATATTAAATAAATAAATTGTGTGTCGGGTTCCAGACCCGAACTCAAGATCAACGAAAAATGAAAAATAAAGGTTTGTCATTTTAACCATTCAGCCACGTATAACTCTACCAGCGCAGCAGTTTAAAATTCTTAATAATTCTTGAAAGGTTCACGAATCTTGATAACAATAGTTAGAAAATCTGGATATAATTGCATCATGATATTCATACAGATGATGACTGCGCATGTGCAAGAGGTCGGAAGAACAAATTTCAATTACATTTTCATTGTTTTTATTCAAAATATAACATTTGGAATTATGAATATATGGCAGATTTTGAAGTATATTTGTATAAATATGAAGAAAAAAAAAGGAAAATATTAAAAAAATAAATTGATGTGTCGGGTTCCAGACCCGAACTCAAGACCAACGAAAATTGAAAAATAAAGGCATGCCATTTTAAACATTCACCCATGTATTCCTCGACCACCGCAGCATCATAAAATTCTTAATAATTCTTGAAAGGTTTATGAATCTTGATAACAATAGTTAGAAAATCTGGATATAATTGCACAATGCTATTCATACAGATGATGACTGCGCATGTGCAAGGAGGTCGGAAGCTCAAATTTCAATTACATTTTCATTGTTTTTATTCAAAATATTACATTTGGAATTATGAAATATGGCAGATTTTGAAGTATATTAGTATAAATATGAAGAAAAAAACGAAAATATTAAATAAATAAATTGTGTGTCGGGTTCCAAACCCGAACTCAAGACCAACGAAAAGTGAAGAATAAAGGGGTGTCATTTTAACCATTCAGCCACGTATTCCTCGGCCAGCGTAGCAGTCTAAAATTCTTAATAATTCATGAAAAGGTTTTAGAATCTTGATTACAATAGTTAGAAAATCTGGATATAATTGCACAATGCTATTTATACAGATGATGACTGCGCTTGTGCAAGAGGTCGGAAGCTCATATTTCAATTACATTTTCAATGTTTTTATTCAAAATATAACATTTGGAATTATGGCATTTGGCAGATTTTGAAGTATATTAATATAAATATGAAGAAAAAAAGGAAAATATTAAATAAATAAATTTGTGTTTCGGGTTCCAGACCCGAACTCAAGACCAACGAAAAATGAAAAATAATGGAATGTCATTTTAACCATTCAGCCACGTATTCCTCGACCAGCACAGCAGTCTAAAATTCTTAATAATTCATGAAAAGATTTTAGTATCTGGATAACAATAGTTAGAAAATCTGGATATAATTGCACAATGCTATTGATACAGATGATGACTGCGCATGTGCAAGAGGTCGGAAGCTCAAATTTCAATTACTTTTTCGTTGTTTTTATTCAAAATATTACATTTGGAATTATGAAATTTGGCAGATTTTGAAGTATAATAGTATAAATATGAAGAAAAAAAGGAAAATATTAAATAAATAAATTTGTGTTTCGGGTTCCAGACCCGAACTCAAGACCAACGAAAAATGAAAAATAAAGGAATGTCATTTTAACCATTCAGCCACGTATTCCTCGACCAGCGCAGCAGTCTAAAATTCTTAATAATTCATGAAAAGATTTTAGTATCTG
>JAOUZG010052791.1:3209-13820 GCA_026289955.1 Argiope argentata
ATAGTCTGATCTAGGTGGCGCTGATGTTTCCTCTAGGTGACGTTACAGTGCTGCATTTTGCACAAGATTTATTAAAAGTTATGTTATTTATCCATTCAGATTTTAGCCTCTAATGAAAAAGTCTCTTCAGCATAACAAAAAAAAATGCTTCAAAAAACTGTAAAATAAATACAGAATTTTTGAGTTTTTAAATTTTTTTATAGATCTACCGTTTTATCTAAGAAAAGTATCTTCTTTGATAAACTAATAAAAAAATATGTTAAGATAGCTTACAGAGTCAAAATTTTTAAAATGTTATCAATTAAAAATTTTCAAACATTTAATTTATTTTATTTTGCTATTTTTTTTTATCTACATCAAGGTATAAATATTTATAACCAAGTATTAAAAGTTAAAATATTAATTGTTACTAATATTAATAAATATCTAAACATTAATAACTAAACTTCCCAGATATAAATACTTTAAAAAAATATTTTTATTGTTTCTTTTATGAATTTGAAAGAGATTATTTCATTCCTTTTATTACAGAACTTTAAAAAGTAGTCGCATTATAAAAAATCGAAGACATAATTTCATGCTATTACACAATATAAATTTGAAAAGAGAAACAATATAACAGTATAGTTTATTATATTCTTCAAAATTTAAGCCACTTTAAAACACAAAATTCAATTGCATCTGTTTACTTTGAGCGAAGAAAAATAATTGGAGGTAGAGATTCGAGTAAAAAACATAAATTTGCATTTTAAAAATAGTTTAATTGTAAATGCGAAATATATTTAATTTATTGATTATCTATTGATAGCAATTTTTCAAATACATTCCTTCTGAGCTTCTAATGCTTCAATGCGATGTTTAATCACAAGAGAGCATAAAACCGTATTCTGAATAAAAATTCAATGGAGCTTTAAAACAAAATTTCGTTCAAATAAGCTTTATCCAAGAAATACTATAGAAACTAAATACAAATTAAATCTAAGTACACACAAACGCTTATGGGACACACAATTTGAGAAACATTTTTGTTCCTGTTTTATTCAACGATATCTTTTTCCTCTCTTACTCCGTGACCATTCACAACGCCCTTTTGCCCTGAAGGACCCTTCGAGCCCTCAGTTCCTTTGACATTCTTAAATGGTCGTAAAACATCGATTGTGTTGACTCCCCTCCGATCCATCAAGATGTCCAAACTTGTTGGGGGAAAGAAAGACGTTAAAATGCGTCGGCAACACTTGGAGAACCGACATCCTCCTACGTTATTATCCGTGCATAACGAAAGAGCGTCGTTTCTTAGCCTACGTTAAAATATGTGCAGCGCCCTTGCCGTGACGTCTTGTGGCTACGTAGAAATACGTGTATAACCCTTAGAGGGTTAATCTCTGAATGGCAGTCTGTTTTGATTCACCAAGGCATGAAGGATTTTCTTTCAAAGGCATCGCAACAGTGTACCTTCCTTCGTCATCTCTGGAATAGGTGTTTTTATAATGCTCTTCACACATAGCTAATTCACTAGTCTTAGTAGAGTCAATTTCTACATTTTCGATTTCCCAAAACTTTTTAATTGAAAGATCTAGATTGTCCGCAATCTGAATAAGTCCACAATGTTCTTTACCCTTTCCATCGGAAAGAGTGGATCCGGAAATAACAAATCCGAAAATAGTGTTTTAAAGAATAACATTCGAATCCTCCATCCTGAACTGGCCAGGTAGCATTAATTCGAAGAAGACCTCTGCTCCGAGAAGCATCTCCACGCGCTCTGGAATATTGAAATTTCTATCTGCCAATTTCAGATTTGGAACGCCTTCCAGACTAAACGAGATCCTCGTTGCTGGAACAAAATCCTCGGTTATTGTTGGTACCAAAAAAAAGTCCAATTTCCTCGTATAACTTCCTTCTTCATTGCAGATAGATACAGACACTCTCGAGTCAATCGGAATTACCGAATTGTTTAATCCCTTCACTGCGATTTTCGTCTTTACTTTCTTCAGTCCAATTAACTCGCACAACTCTTTAGTTACAAAGTTCGAAGAACTTCCGCTATCCAGGATGGCCTTCACTGGGAATGACCCACTTTCACTCTTGATATAACAAATTGCAGTGCTCAGCAAAACACAGTTTCTTCTGTTTACACTTGTTGCCGTTAATAGGTTGTGTGTTTCCGAACTAGGTACGAAGTCTGGCGCCAGTACATTTAGATGTTCTAAATCGGAATTGCTTGCATCTTGGTTTCGTGATCTCTCAGAAAAGTGAATCGTTTTATGATGTTTCTTTCGGCACTCTGAGCAAACGAACCTTGATTTACAGTCCTGCGCTTTATGCGATGAAGGCAGGCAATTAAAACAAAGTTTATTGTCTTTAATTAGATCAATTCGCTTATTCACAGGAAGTTTTAAGTACGTTGCACACTTATACAATGGATGCGATTCCGGGCAACAAACACACTTTAAATCTTTAACTTCACTTACAAATACTTTTGATAGGTTTTTCACTGGATTACTTCGAGGTAAGACATTCGGTGAGTGTTTTAAGCTCTTTCCTCGGGAATTATAAAACAAATCTATCTCCTTAGCAAGCTCTAGCGGGTGAAACCAACCATTTCCTGCGCGCACTGAAATATGTGAAGCCACCTCCTTTTCAAGTGTACTGAAAATCTTGTCTGACACAATGAGATTGTTTAATCCATCGAAATCCGAGACCTTCCTTAACTTCACATAATACTGCCAATTTGTTATTAAGCGAGAAGTATATTGAGTATACGTTTCGTTTGAATAACGCGCAGCTTTCCTAAACTGCTCCAGGAATTGGTATGCACTTGGTTCAAATTCTCTAAGAATGATTGATTTTAGCTTTTCATAGTTATTAAGCTCGTCGTCCTTGGCATATGTTAACACATTTGACGCTCTTTCTTCCAATAAATTCAACAAAATTTCTGACTTATGTTTCTCAGGTACATTTTTTGATGTAAAGGCTCTTTCCAAAGAAGCAAAAAAGAATGCCCAACCTTCAGGTCTACTTGGCACTTTCACAGTTAAAATTCGAACACTCTTGACTAACGAATCTAGAGAGTCAAAACCCTCGTTTACGTTCTCCTTTTCTGCTTGCCGTAAACGTGTAATTTCAAGTTCGAGTTCTTTCAACTTGATTTCCTTTTCGGCATGTTCTGCTTTCTTACTATCTTCCTCTGCTTTCTTACGTTTTTCAACAGTAGACTGAATAAATCCTTTCACAAAATCATTATCTTCTTTAAAAGTTTTAGTTTCTTTAATAATGTTAACTAACTCAGCAACGGTTACCTTTTCCTCAATCGTTTCACGAAGCTCAATGGCTACATTACGAAGATCTTCCTTTAAACAGTTCTTAAACATTTTTTTCTCAATTAATTCAACAGCTAGATTTGTAAGGATAACACATAAAAGCCAGTACTCACGTCACTTTCTATAGTTCATGTCTCTATTTTTCCCAGAACGTTGTTGGTGCCAACAAAATTAGTCCCGTTGTCACAATAAATTACAAATGGTCTTCCTCGTCTTGCAATGAAACGTCTTAACGATTGCTGGAAAGCTTCTGTGGACAATGATGTTATGAGCTCCAAATGTATGGCTCTGTAGACTGCGCAAGTGTAGAGAACAATCCAGGCTTTAGTTTTATCAGCGAGATAGAGGGGACCAGCCAGATCCACTCCAACAACTTCAGATATCTTCGCCTCTCTAACTCGATCCTCAGGTGGTACACCTAATTCAACTTCTATTCTGGATACTTGAAATCTTTTACATTCTATGCATTTCCTGATGACATTTCTTATGGTCTTTCTCGACTTCAGTGTCCACACATTTTCTCTGAGATGAGCCATTAACGTGCTAACTCCAGCGTGCTGTTTTTCAAAATGTTTCTCGATTATCAATCTTTGTACAACTGGATGGCTTGATGGCAAGATGAATGGAAAAAGGAAGTTTTCTTCATCCTTTTGTTGTACAATATTGGTCTTTGTCTTCAATAGGTCTTAATGCACGGATAGATGGATCTTGTAATCCTGTAAAAGTTTCTTCCTGGATAAGCTTAAACAGTCTTTTTTCTGCTCTCTCAAATTCTTCCACAGAAATTTCCACTGACAAGTTCTTTTCTACATATCTAAAGTTGTAGAGCAATCGTAAAATCCATGCAATCATTCTCACTATTTTACGATAAGAAGAAAAATATCGGTAGTACCAATGGGGCTTTTCTTCTTTGTCTAAGAGGTTCACAACTATTTTTCTCTTTTCTTTGTTGAGAACTTCTTCATCGGGTTGTTCTTCTGAATGTGGCCATTCCTTTTCCGTTAAATAAAGCCACGGTGGAACTTCCCACCATCTGGATTCGAATAATTTCTGAAAACTGCATCCACATGAGGGGAGGTCCACTGGATTGCAAGAACCTGGAACATGTTTCTTCGGCAACATAACACTCGGCAATTCTGGCTAAAATTCTAATTTCCTGCACTCTGTTGTGTACAAATGTACCCCAAGCTTGATCCCTTCTTATCCATCCTAGAGCTGTTGATGAGTCACTCCAAAAGACAGTTCTGCAATTTTCTAATTTTAAATCGGATATAATGGTTTTAACTAATCTAGCGCCAATTAGGCACGATAAAAGTTCTAGGCGAGGTATTGTTGTTTCTTTTATAGGTGCAACTCGACTTCTAGCATTCACTAACTGCACTTGAATACCTTCTTTATCTACGGTTCTTAAAAATGCACAAGTAGCAAAAGCTTGTTTGCTAGCGTCGCAAAAAACGTGTAAACTTAATGTGTCTTCATTTTCGGAATCTATATTGAGCCAACGAGGAATTTCAATTCTTGGGAGTATATCTAATTGTTTAATCCAACTGTCAAATTGTTTGTTCAAATTTGGAGGTTCTTGATCCTACTTTAATTTTTGAATCCAAATTTGTTGCAAAATTAGCTTAGGAATTAAAGTTACAGGAGCTCAGAATCCAATGGAGTCATAAATTTTCTGAGTAGCTGAAAGAATTTGTCGTTTTGTATAGGGTTGCTTTACTTTAACTGGTTCTAAAACTTTACAACTTAAAACGTCTTTTTGGGTATCCCAGTTTAACCCTAATACAGGAACAGAACGTGACTTAATTTCCGTTCTATCGATCATTGGAACATACATGTTTGATCGCCAGCATCTTAAATTGAAATGTGCAGAAGACAGAATTTCTTTGGATTCCCTAATGAATTTTTCTGTTTCATCGATTTGATCTAAACTAATCAGAGAATTGTCTATATAGAACGAATCTTTTAAAAACTGTGCCGTTTCCCTTAAATGTTCGGGAACGTCATTTAGAAGATGATTCAAAGTTGCAGTTAGCAGAAAGGGACTGGATGTTAGTCCAAACACTACTCGGTTGTGTCGGTAAATCTTAAAATTCTTTTCCGAGTCGAACCACAAGAATCTTAAAAAATCACAATCTTTTTCTACGATTTTAATTTGACAGAAAGCATTTTCTATATCTGACGATAGACCAACTTTATACTTTCGAAATCTATTCAAAATGCTTGGTACTATTTCTATCAAATTGGGACCTTTAGCCAGGCAATCATTAAGCGATGGAGAATCTTTAATACGAAGGGAGGCGTTGAATACTGGTCTAATTTTTGTGGTTTCACTGGATTCTTTAATTACTGGTCTATGGGTTAAAAAATGTACCCCTTCTTTCTTTTCATCATTTATCACTTCAATTATTTTATTACTTTCCCAAACGTCAAATATTTCTTTGTAATCTTTCCTTTTATTCGAACTAACTAATTTAGCTTCTGTTTTGAATAAATATTTTTCAGCTATTAAACGGTTACTAGGCAAAACAGAACTATCAATAATCTAGGGCAAGCACACCTCATATCTTCGGTATCATCGCGTTTCACAGTTCCTAGGAAATATTTTTGGGTTTCTTCTTCTAAAATACCTTTAGTTTTGTTTTCTTCACTAGAAATGCCTATTGTGTCAAGACGCCATAAATCTGCTAATTCTGAGTCAGAAATAACCAATGATAAAGAGATACCTGAAAGCGTATTTTCTGAAATTTCAGTATCGCTTTTATCCATTATGTCCAACCTAGTTTAGTCTCAAAAGCTGCTACACCAATATCTGGAAAATGTTCTATTTCCCCGTAAACAACTGCGAAATGTTATCTGCACCTAGCAGTATATGGACTTCATCAGACTTATCTTGAAATATACATTTATTTCCATTTTCCTGTATATCACTAATAATTATTCCTGTATTTCTTAAAAGAACAATTAAATTTTCATCTTGAACCCTTGGGATAGAAGAGCAAATTTACTTTTCATCCAGAACGTCAATCTCAAAGCTAAATTTACCATCTATTTTACTGCTAAGATTTACTTTATATCGATTGTGGAGTTCAGATTTTTCTACTCCTCCAAACAATCCATGTTTTATCATTTCCGAATTTGTCTTCCGTAATTTTAGTCATATCGCGGCATATTGTGAAATATAACTATTTTGACTCCCGCTGTCAATGATCACTCTCAAATTACCCTTTAAATCACCTCCTTATGCTTCTACAATCAATGTTTGTAAGAGTACTGGCGAACATTTAATTTGGTTTGAAAGTACCTTTTCACTTTCTTGGTTTTTGTTTTGATCAATCACGTTCTTAATTTTATTACACATAATTGACTCGTGTCTTAAATGGCAGTGTCTGCAAGAAACTTTAGAAGTGCATTTATTTGCTAAATGGCGAGATTTAATCAAACACCGAAAACAAACCCCGTTCTTTTTCAATAAAGACATTTTTTCTTCATTATTCAAAGCCAACGCGAAAGAGCAATCTCTAGAACTATGTAAATCAAATCCTTTTTCATTATTACAAAATTAACAGCGAAAAGGTTTATCTCTTACATCTGTGGAAATTAATTCCGAAGCTGAAAAACTGTTATGTTCTTTTTTATCATTACTCTTGTTCGTTTGTTGAAATTTTCTTTCTTTCGAATATCCACTCACGTTATGTCTACGGTTCAAATCATATCTTCGATAAGCAGTTGGCACCTGCCTGTCTGAAGATGAATCACGGCAATTATTTTTATTATTACTTCCGCTCTTTCCCGAATATTTAATGTTTCTGAAAGGAAAGTTAGCAATTTCTTAATGTCGGAATAAGCATTTTCGTTGGTTGGTTTATCAATTTGAATTAAAATATCTTTCGGGAGAGCTTTTAAAATAGTAATACACAGTACACTTGAGATATCTTTAATGGGCTGTCCTAAATTCTCTAATCTTCTTAGTTCGATATTTATCTTGTCATATAATTTTCTAAAGGATACAACACCATTTGCATTTCTTAAAGGTTTGATGCTTAACAAATTATTCATATGGGTGTGTATCAATAAATCAGCATTTGCGTATCTTTTCTTCTACAGCAGTGTCATAATTAGTATCAGAAATAACTAAACCTTTAACAGAGATAAGGGCTGAACCCGTTAAATGAGCTTTAAGGTAATGAAATTTTTCGACTTTATTCAAACTTTGATTATTATGGATAGCGGACTCAAAACTATTCCAAAAAGAAAGCCAGCTGTTTATATCACCGTAAAATTTATTGAGTGTCATTTTTGGCAATTTAACTTTGAAATAGTCATTAGGTTTGTCATCAACAGTTAAGGAATTAAGAGAAGATGATATATTCTCAATTGAAATTACATAATTCTTTAACTTTTTTGTTCCTTGGTTTATTCTTTTAGTGGCGCGATATCTCGTGCGAACCACTTTCTGACGGTATTCTTCTGATTTTGAAAATTCTGTATCGAATTCGCCTACTGTGAAAAACGGTTCTAATGATGAATCAATTTTAGACAAGGCATCGAAATTACTTGTTAAAAATTCTATTAGTTCTTCTAACTCCTCGCATTTAATCTGCTCTAATTTTAAACTTTCTTCTACTTCGTTAATCTGCTTTGTAACGGCAGCTCTTAGAGCAGTCCGTTTCTTTTATAATTTCGTCAAATCTTCTTTAGACATGTTTTATATCTCAGTATTCTTAATATAAATAAACAATCCTAAACAACAACTTATTGTTTACTCATATACTGAAATATTCTTTTGTTTCACAGTCAATGCAAATTCTAACTATAACTATGTTCAATAAAATAACCCAATTTCAATTAATCATTATATATTACCAAACGGCATCCCGGCAGGGATGCCAAATTGTTAATTTTCACTATATTTCTATTATTAAAAAAATTAAGAGGGGGACTTACCCTTTATGAGTTTATTCACTCGGGATACGGTGGCGCCTAGTAATAAAATGATGACTAACATACTCAGAAGTTTTCAAATTAATTATTATTAAAACCTATATCTACATTGACTACGGACAATACACAACTATCATTCGAGAAGAAAACAAAACAGATCACATTCATGCTGCGATCTTTTCAATTCCAGTTCTCCGTCTTATTTCCGTTCTTACTCCCCGTCTGCGTTAGACGGCGCCCGTATCGTGCGCTGGCAAGTTGACAACACAGGTCATAGGATGTCATCGATGTACCACTGTGCAGTAACTGTACCTCTAATGACAACCAAACAGGTTCGGCTATCAAAGGAAATAGCACCCCATAATACCCTGTTGAGGGCCGGTGTGGTGTGGAATAGGGAAAGTAGGATCCCCCCCCCTCTGCCCTGGATGTCTCCAAACACATCTTCGATGATCATCAGGACACAGTTGGAAGCGGGATTCGTCTCTAAAGATTATACGTTTCCAGTCGGCATCATTTCAAACTGATTGAAACATGCATCACTGTTATCTGGCTCGGCAGTGTTCAGGCGTGAATGACAGGTCGGCGCGAGCGTTGATTTTACTGTCTCAACCGTCTGTAAATGGTCACGGAGGGCACTGGTGTTTGGGTTGAAAGCCTGATGGTTGATAGAGATGAAGAAGACACTGTGACAGCTGATAGGACAATCACTCTGTCCTCAGGATTTGTTGTGGCCCTAGGTCGACCGCTACCATCCTGACGCTGAACTCTGTAATTTTCTACCCATCCCTGCTAGCATCTTTGAATCGCAGCATCGCTTCGACTAAAATGACGAGCTATTCTCCGATTTGTCCACCGGACTCTTTCAATATAATGATACGACCTCTGTAAAATTCTGACAGTTGCTCTTAATGAGCCTGAACCCTGCGCCGAGGCATTCTTTTTAAGTTGTTGAAAGGTAATCTGAATTGCAATCAAACCGGAAGATTTAATAACCAGGTTGAAGAACTGCTTCTTATATACATCTGCTGGAGATCAAACCATTCATTCATTGGACACCAAAATTTAATCATTTGCATATCTGGTGAAAACACTCATGCATACGAAATTTCAAAGCAATCGGATGATTGTTTCTTGGTGCGTCGATTTTTTTTTATTGTTGTTATTGAGTGTATGACAGTAAGTCATTCGTCAGATTATACATTCCTTCGTACAGTGATAAAAGTTCACGGTAGGAAGAACTGCACAGAAAACTGACGAAATTATTTACAGATGGTTTGGAAAAGTTTGATTCTTCTGAACAAGATAAGAAACTCTTATTACATGTTTGATTTCTAAACAGTTATTTGTTTAAGAGATAACAACTTTTAAAATTTGTAGATTTTTCTGTAACATAAGCTGTTCAAGAATTAGAAGATTATTTGCTTCTTTTGAACCTTAACAAATGCATCAAAAATGCATAATATTAAAATTACAAGGTAAAAATCTTTGAAATTTTTCTAGAAGTATGTTAATCCAGAAGAAAGAATTTAAATATTTAGGTGTTAATAGTCAAATATTTATATATAATGAAAAGCATTTTTAAATTATTGAAGGCAATTAGCAGAGTTTTTTCTAAAATCATGGAGAAGACAGGTTGAATTTTGCAGTTTTTTTTATTCCATCACAGGAGCAGGCATTATTTACAAGCGAAAGCGACAAGCACAACACAGAACGACGCAACACGGAATTCACGAAAGCTAAGTATACAAAAGGGATGGGAAATCATGATCTCTGGTCTTAAATACCAAGACTTTCATTGGGATAAATATTTTTTATAGAGCTTATAAACTTAGATTTCAGTGGGGATTTCCATGTCTCACGCATAAGAGGCAAGGGAAACACAGGGATCTTTTTAAAGGTATTTTGTTTAGGTCAGCAATTTTCATCTCTCCCACGGAGTGTGAGAAAGTAATCGGCGTTTAGCTGTTTCAGCAATTTTACACAGCTTCTGCTGAATTAATTTACCAGAGCGAGTGGAATGGATCAGGAAACAAGAGAATATTTTAGAATGAAAAAATTTATATATATATGTATATAATTTTTTTTCCTTCAAATTTTTTAAGTGATTATTATAGGTTATTAACAGCTTTTTAATAGAAGTTTTAATGAATTGTATATATCTAGAAGTTTTGAAATAGAGAATTTCAAAAGCCAAAAACTGTGTTAATTAGAATTAGTAATATTAATTCCAAAAGAGTGCAGTTAAAATTAAACAGTTATTTTCTAAAAAATTCTTTGAATGATTTATTCTATTATATATATTACACAATTAAAAAGATTATGTTTATCACAATATTTGTACGTATCT
>JAOUZG010052813.1:0-11384 GCA_026289955.1 Argiope argentata
TCAAAAAGAGATGGCGCTACGTTCTAGAAAAATGCAAGCTTTGTGCTCTTCCGCCAAAATTCCATTTATTTAAATAAAAAACTCTTTAAACCATCAAAAAATCTAATATTGGCGTTTGACTTCAGGAAAGTGTGCCTTGGTTGGTTAGATCATGTGCTGAAATTAACCCTTTTGAAGGTTTTCTGTTCGAATATGTGGGAAAATAACTTAGTTTAAATAAATTTTTTTAAATATAGTTTGTAAGATATATCGGATGTGTAAAAATGAAGCGAATATTAAAAAAATATAAATAATAACAAGCAACGATAGAAATACATCTTTTGTTTCAGTAATTAGGAAAATATCTTTTAACCAATTTTTAAAAAATAGTTATATTTTTCATCAAAAGATGGCGCTACCTTCTAGAAATATTGCAAGCATTGTAATTTTTTGCCAAAATTCCATTTGAATAAAAAAAAACTCTTTAAACCATCAAAAAATCTAATATTGGAATTTGACTTCAATAAAGTGTGGCTTGGTGGGTTAAATCATGTGCTACATTGAACCCTTTTGTAGTAAAAAATAATAAATATCAAGCAGTGATAGATATACAGCTTTTGTTCAGTATCATTAGGACAAATGTTAATTTTCGGAATGAAGATTTGAAAAATTAGTTATATTTTTCAACAAGAGATGGCGCTACGTTCAAAAATGCAATCATTGTATTTTTCTACCAAAATTCCATTTATTTGAATCAAAAACTCTTTAAACTCTCAAAAAATCTTATATCGTCATTTAACATCAGGAAAGTGTTGCTTGGTGGGTTAAATCATGTGCTGAAATTAACCCTTTTGTAGGCTTTCTGTTCTTATATGCCCCTCAGGGGCTCACCTTCTTTAGGTGGGTACGGGTGTCCCAATCCCGAGGTTCCCAGGGATCTTTACTCATTTTATGTTTATTCTCCACTACGACTTTTCTGTCTGCTTGATCCTTCTTTCCCTCGACGGCAAGCGAGGGAGCTCTCCATGAGAAGCTGTCGCCGCTCTGTTTGCTTCTTGCTTCTCATGGACAGCCAAAAACCCCACGTGTTGGCCGTGCGTGGCGACCCATTAGACGGGCGGTGCACTGTGGTCCCCGGTGTATCAATCGGCCGGTACCTAACCACATGAGTGATTAGTCTGCTAGGGATCAAGCGAAGGGGTTATTCCTTGGGCTTGGCGTTAAGGGTGGTCACTGTCCCCGGGGGTAACTCCCAGCGTATAGGTACCAGTTAGTATTATGGAAAGTGCTGAGGCTAGGTAAATCTAGAGCCAGTTACTGCCATCCCTTGTAGGGCTCCGTGGTGGGCGATACCGCTGGACCTGAATTCCTTTTATATCGTATGGGCTCCTCGAAACGTGGTCCCTTCAGTGGGCATCATAAAGTTTTAATTTCTGGCAACAAATATGACCATTATGATAATTTTTTTATTATTAAAAGAGTTTCTGAGAACAAAGATACATTTGAATCAGTCTCTCTGTTTTTAGTACAAAAGTCTATAAATTCTACAGTTGGCGAAGTTTCATCCATTCGAAAAATGAGATCTGGTGACTTGCTTGTGGAGGTTTCTTCCCGCAAACAAGCACAACAGATAGAAAAACTTAAGTCATTGGCAACAATAAAAGTTTCTGTCATCCCTCACTAATCTTTGAATAGCTCTAAAGGTGCCATTACCTGCGGCGAAATACTAAATCTTCCCGTAGAGTTAATAACTTCTGAAATGAAAGCTCAAGGTGTTACACACGTCCGTCGAATTTCTATACGACGTGACGGACAGCTACTTGAGACGAAACACCACATATTAACTTTCAATACTCCCAAATTACCGGAGTTCGTTTATGCCGGCTATATAAAGTTACCGGTGAGGCCATATATCCCCAATCCCTTGAGGTGCTTCCAGTGCCAGCGTTTTGGCCACTCTAAAATGAACTGCCGCGGCTCTCTTACTTGTGCCCGCTGTGCACAAAAAGGCCATGATAGCCAACAGTGTACCGCACAAGAGAAGTACGTAAACTGTGGCGGAGAACATCCATCATATTCTCGATCTTGTCCTCGCTGGGCGCTGGAAAAGCAAGTTACTGCAGTTAAAATCAAAGAAAATGTATCTTATCCCGAAGCCAGACGTAAAGTTAATGCACAAACCCCAACTCCTGGTATTAGTTATGCTTCAGCAATAAAAAAAAACTTTCTGTGAAAATTGTACTTGTAATCACTGTGAAAAATATACCAGAAAAACACCAAATACTGGAAAAACTTCTGATTCTGATACCGAACAATCTCTGAAAGCTGATGATGATACTCTAAAACATGTAAGAAGGAAATCAAAATCGCAGACATCGCTGACGTTAAACCTTGCCAAACGTGGTCTTACGCAAAAGGATTTAAGAAAGAAACTGAAGAATTCAGTGTCAAAAAATTCCGTCGCGTTGGGGCTAGCGACGCAAGGCGTTGTCCATAAGGACTTACAGTCTATATTTGGAGACACGCTAAATAGCCCCGATATTAAACTACATCCGTCTGATGATGAATATGAGCTCAGTATGAGTTGCGAGGATCAGGCAACTCCAACAAATGTTAATTCTCTCTCTCCTCACAAACCTCTCTCTTAATGGGTACCTCCCCTCAGGGGCTCACCTTCTTTAGGTGGGTACGGGTGTCCCAATCCCGAGGTTCCCAGGGATCTTTCCTCCCTTTATAATTTATTCTCCCCTATGCCTTTTCTGTCTGCTTGATCCTTCCTTCCCTCGACGGCAAGCGAGGGAGCTCTCCATGAGAAGCTGTCGCCGCTCTGTTTGCTTCTTGCTCCTTATGGACAGCCAAAACCCCACGTGTTGGCCGTGCGTGGCGACCTTTTGGATGGGTGGTGCACTGTTGGTCCCCAGTGCATCAATCGGCTGGTATCCTAACCATTTGATTAGTCTGCTTGGGATCAAGCGAAAGGGTCAATCTCTGGGGCTTGGCGTTAAGGGTGGTCAACGTTCCTGGAGATCACTCGGAGCGTATAGGTTCCGGCTAGCACTAAGGCAAGTGCCGAGGCTGGGAAATTCCAGAGCCGGTTACTACCTTCCCCTGTTGGACTCCGTGGTGGGTGGTGCTGTTGGAACCCGAATTACTTTTATCTTGTGCATGGGTAAAGCAAAGAAATCTCCCTTCAGTGGGCATCAATGTGAACAAAAGATTTTAAAAGAACATTTTGACACGTTTTTCATTATCAAACGAAAGTCTTCATCTAACATTCCATACAGTCCATACAGTCTCGCCATTTTTAGTTGAAAATTCTATATCTGAAAATCTTGGGCAAATTTCTTCAGTTCGGAAACTTCGTTCTGGTGACTTGCTTCTCGAAGTCAATACTCGAAAGCAAGCCCAGGCTATACTAAAATTAAATAAAATTGGTTCCATTCCTGTTACTGTCAGTCCGCATAATACTCTTAACTTTTCCAGAGGAGTTATTTCGTGTGGTGAATTGTTTCACACACCAATCGAGGAAATAGCTGAAAAGCTGAAATGTCAAGGAGTAACTAATGTCCGGCGTATTACTATACGAAAAGAGGGACAACTTCTTGATACTAAACATTTAGTGCTTACATTTCATGCTTCCAGAATACCAGATTCTATAAAAGCGGGTTACATGAAATTGGCCGTCCGACATTATATTCCGAATCCCTTACGGTGTTTAAATACCAGCGTTTCGGTCATTCCAAAGCTTCCTGCCGTGGGACTCTTACTTGCGCCCGTTGTGCTGAAGCAGGTCATGATAGTTCTGCTTGTACGGCTGTTGAAAAGTGCAAAAATTGTGAAGGTTCTCATGCTTCCTTTTCCCGTACTTGTCCCACTTGGAAATTTGAAAAGGAAGTCATCTCAGAAAAAGTGATGAAACAAATAACGTACGCAGAAGCAAAGCGGAATGTCAAAGCACGCTTACCGTCTCCTGGAGTTAGCTATGAAAGTGTGATTCAAAAACCGGTTGAAGCAAAAGGCACTCAAGTGGTCCCTGTGGTCTTACCGTCTGTTACCGACGCATTTAAAGCCTCATATATACCTTCGGAAACTTGTCCTAAATCTGCTGAGGCCTTCATAAATTTACCTTCAGATAAAGCTATTAAAGAACTAAGTTTATCTAAATCTGAAGTTTCAGATTGTACAGCTGGTCCATCAGATTTAACTAATTTTAAAACTTTTAAAAAAAGGAAAAAAATGAAGAAAGATTCTAACATTAATAAAAATTATTTTTCCAAATGCGTGAGCAAAACATCGAAAATTTGTAAAACTGTACATAGTGCAGCAGCATTCAAACTAAGTTCAGAAAATAAAAACAGTTCTAATTTGAAGAAAACTTCACCCAAACAATTTTCTAGTACCATTGGTAAAGAGGTTAATCCGTCTTCTAATTCTCCAGAGAGTAAAATCGCAGTTAATGGGGAAAATACCTCTCACGTTCTTAAGTATCTTGCAACAAAGACCGCTGAAATTTTGGAAACGGATGAAGAAATGAGTACTTCAAGTGCCCCGGAAGACCTTCTGGAATACAATATAAGTGAAGAGTTAGAGGAGACATCTTCAGATGTTAGTACAACTGCTCCCACTCCTCCTAAAGCAACACAACAAAAGCTTAAATATATTATTCCAACGAAGTACAAAAATGTATAGTTTTTCTTATCTGTGTCTACGATTTTATCATATATTCTTACTAATTCATTCATGTTCGAAACTTAAATTTATTCGTTTTTGAATATTTTAGTCTACATGTTAATTTTAGGGAAAAAAACTAACTCTTGTTTCTGTAAAATCTTCGTATTTGATTGTGCAATTTTAGTCGCTTTTATTCTAAATTTTACTTATGCTCTAATCAGTTTTTAAAATTTTTACATCCATGTTTTTATACCAATTGTAGAAAATTTAAAATTCAATTGCATTCTAATTCCAAGTTTTACATAAATACCGTATGCTTGGCGCAGTATAGCCAAATTTGGCTCTTGTGCCAGAAAACCTTAACTACTAACTAACTAACTAACTTAATGGGTACCTTCCTTTCTTGGAATTGTCGCGGCATTCGTTCCAAACTTCAAGATATTAAGACAATTATTAACAGATTTCATCCAGTTTGCTTTGGTCTTCAAGAGACCTTTTTGAAGTCAAATTTCCCAATAAAATTACGTGGTTACAATTGTGTTCGTAAAGATGCAGACAGTGGAGCTCATAGTTCTGGAGGGGTCTGCATTTTTACTTCCAATTTATATCCAAGTAATCCTATCACCCTACATACCTCTCTGCAGGCTGTGGCTATACAAGTTCAAGTAAAAACTTTAGTCACAGTCTGTTGTATTTACTTACTACCTCATGATGTCATCTGTCAGCAAGATCTTAACAACTTAGTTGACCAACTTCCTTCACCTTTCATCCTACTTGGTGTGACAGCAGGAGTGCTTTGGAATCTCTTTCAAATTTCTGTTATTCAATGCATCCGGTTGCTATGGAAATCCTGGTTTCACTTCAATCCCTTGAAAACAAAGGATTTAAAATTCTTTTTTGCTGGGTTCCGAGCCATGTTGGAATACCTGGCAATGAAATGGCAGATGCTGCAGCAAAATCGCCCGGCCCTTTTCATGAGCGAGCACTTCCGCAAGGAGATGCAAAGTCATGTTTTGCTCGGCATGTTCACAAGTTGTGGCAACGTTCTTGGGATCAGCAAATAGCCAATAAGCTACACTCTCTCCAACCAATAATTCGCGTATGGCCTACCAATCCAGTGCGTGGGCTCGATGTAAAGTTAACTCGGCTCCGCATTGGTCATACCCGCTTCAGCCATAAATATCTTTTATTTTTAGACCCGTGTCCAACATGTACGACATGCCATACAGCGCTAAGTGTGCGTCATGTTTTAGTCGATTGTCCTGTTTTTAATAATCATCGTTTCCGTTTTTTTAATTCAATATCTATAAACATGAGTGAACTAGTGGGTGAAAAACCTCACTCAAATATTTTTAAATTTTTACAGACCATTGGTTTTTTGCATTGTATTTAGATTTTTTAAACCTTTTTGAATGTTTTAATTATCTTTTACTTTTACCGTGGATATTTTTTAATTGCCCTTTTTGATGCGTTGACATGCGATAAAAATTTTAACCTTTGCCTAGTCTTTAATTCCAGGAACTTTTTGAATATTTTGTAAATGCGTATTACCATTTGATTGGCGCAGCATGGCCATATCTGGCTTTTGTGCCAAAAAACCAAAACAACCTAACCTAACCTAATCCTACATGGTGATTTCAACGGCCATAGTACTTTGTAGGGTTCGAACAGTACAAATTCTCGTGGGCAACAAATAGAACAGTTCATTTCTAATAACTGTCTTTGTTTGCTCAATAATGATGAAATAACATACTTTCATGAACCCACACGTACCTTCCACAGTCTTGACTTGGTCATATGTTCTCCTGAACTACTGCCGTTGCTAACCTTGTCAGTTAGCAACGATTTATATAATAGCGATCACTATCCTATTATTATCTCCCATGCTGATAGCGGTGGAGCGACTTTTTGTCCTCCACGTTTTCTATTCCAGCTGGCAGACTGGACTACGTTTTCGCAGTTAGCAGACATCACAGAGACTATGATCAATACTACAGATATTTCGGAAGCGATTCAAAATGTCGTAGATATTATAATATATGCCGCAACCTCCACTATTCCAAAGAGTTCACCACGTCTAAGAAAATTTCGCCGACCGTGGTGGAACGACGCCTGTCGCGATAGTTACAAACAGCAGAAAAAGTTATGGAACAAGTTTCGAAATTACCCTACTACAGAGAACCTTGTTGCCTTTAAAAAAGGGAAAGCAATAGCACGTCGTATACGCCGTCGTAGCCAGAAGGAATCCTGGATTCAATTCATATCATCTATCACATCCTCTACATCTAGCAAAATTCTATGGAAAAAGGTAAAAGCTGCTAATGGCCTATATCACGAATCTTCCATTCCTGTTCTAAATAGGGATAATGTGAAGTATTCTTCCCCATTAGACATTGCCAACATTCTAGGTCAAGCATTTGCACAAGTTTCCGCGATTGTTTCTTATAGTCCTGAATTTTTGGCAATTAAGAATCGCGCGGAACGGTTGCCTTTACATTTTAATGACCGAAGCACTCCATCTTATAACTGTGAATTTAGGATGTACGAATTGAAAACAGCATTATCCAATACCCATGATACCAGTCCCGGACCTGATGGAATTACATACAATATGCTTCGCCACTTGAATGACACTTCTCTTTCAAATTTGTTACTGCTATACAATAGAATTTGGACTGAACAAAAGTATCCTTTACAATGGCGCGAAGCTATTATCATTTCAATATTAAAACCTGGTAAAGATTCATCGAACCCATTGAATTACAGGCCCATTGCATTGACGAATTGTCTTTGTAAGATCTTTGAGCGCATGGTCAATGCTCGTCTTGTGCATGAACTGGAAAAACAAGGATGCATCTCCCCGTTGCAAAGTGGCTTCCGAAGAGGACGATCTACTTTTGATAACCTCGTTCTATTGGAAACCCAGATACGCAACACATTTGTTAGGAGGAACCACCTTGTATCCGTTTTTTTCGACATTGAGAAAGCATATGACCGTACATGGCGCTATGGTATACCCTCCACACTTTTTAAATTTGGTTTTAGAGGAAATTTGCCCACTTTTTTATTAAATTTTTATCTCTTCGTACTTTCAGTGTTCGTATTGGTAATGTTTACTCAAATAGTTTTATACAAGCTGAGGGTGTTCCACAGGGCAGTGTCCTCAGTGTTACACTTTTTATACTTCATATCAGTCAGATTTTATCGGTTTTACCATCATCAGTAAATGGAACCCTTTATGTCGATGATTTGCAGCTTTCATGCCAAGGTAGCAATATGAATCTCATAGAGCGGCAGTTACAAAATGCAGTCAATAGAGTGGTAATTTGGTGCAATAATAATGGACACGCAATCTCTCCTGAGAAGAGTAGATGTGTTCACTTCTGTCGGAAGAGGATCCTTCACCCAGATCCAAATATTGCCATTCGAAACATACCTATTCCTGTAGTAGATGAAGTTCGGTTTTTGGGAGTGATATTTGATCGAAAGCTTACCTTCCTTCCGCATATTTTACACTTGCGGAAGAAGTGTGAAAAAACACTAAATATATTGAAAGTGCTCTCCAGAACATCTTGGGGCGCCGATCGTACCTCTCTTCTACGAATTTATCAGGCAATAGTTCTCTCAAGAATTGATTACGGGTGTATGGTTTATGGTTCCGCTTGTTTGTCTGTCCTGAAACTGTTAGATACGGTCCATCATTCTGCTTTCCGTACCTCCCCAGTTGAAAGCCTCTATGTTATATGTCACCAGCTACCTCTCTCTTTAAGACGAAAGAAACTGTCTGCCTTATTTCATTTCCGCACAAAATCCGTGCTGAAGCATCCACTGAATGAAATTTCATTACCAGTTGGTCTTCGTCGACTTTATAATGCACGGCCCTCTCACATCCTTCCCTTTCGTGAGAGAGCTCGATTGCTTTTGCCTGACTCGGACCTTACCACTGTTCATGTTAAAGCTACCAACCCTTATTGCTTCCCTCCCTGGGACATCCCACAGTTTTCGTTCTTAAATCCTTTCACTGGATTCGACAAATTAACAGATCCTTTTGTTCTTCAACAGCTCTTTTTTTACCACCGTTTTCGATATTCTTCTTTTGTGCCCATTTTTACGGATGGCTCTAAATCAGATGGTTATGTTGGTTGTGGGATCATTCTTCCATCTGAAACACTGAGCCACCGCCTGCCCAATTGTTGTTCAGTTTTTACTGCTGAGTTAGTGGCGATTTTCTTTGCTATTCAAAAAATTTCAACCTCTTCTCAGCGTAAATTTGTTATCTATACAGACAGCATGAGTGCATTGAAGACATTTTCTCACTACCAAAATCGGATGCATCCATTTGCCATTAAAACTTTATTCACTTTACAAATGTTAAAAAATGATGGGTTTGAAATAATTTTCTGTTGGGTACCGAGTCATGTCGGCATCTCGGGTAATGAGAAGGCGGACTTGGCTGCAAAGACTGCAACGACCTTTTTAAACATAGGAATTCCCTTTTGTGACATTAAAAGGTCCATCCATCACTACATCTGTTCTATGTGGCAAAATTCATGGGATCTGCAGATCCAAAATAAATTACATTTTATTAAAACGGACATTTTTCATTGGTCGCTTCACCCTATACGTGAGATGGATGTTAAATTGACTCGTCTCCGTATAGGTCATACACGCTTTACCCATAAACATCTAATATTTGGAGAAAATGCACCTATGTGCAACAGCTGTCAAGTACCTTTTACTGTTCATCATGTTTTAATTGAATGTCCAGTTTTTAATTCTTATCGTTCTTGTTTTTTTAACTTAACTTCTTTCACATTACGAGACCTAGTGGGTGAAAAATACCACCCAAATATTTTCAAGTTCTTAAGGGCTATTGGATTTTTTACCTGTATATGAGAATTTTTATTATTCTGTATGTTTAACTTTCATTTTAAGTTCATATACATTAACATCATTGTTTCAAACTGTTATGGTACAGGGTTTTAAATTTTGCTCTCTAATCATTGTTTTCACTGAACCAATATGATTTAATCTCATCACTCATGTCTTAATTTACCAAAGAATTATATCTTCTATCTTTTATAATTTTACCATTTTCTTGGCGCAGTATGGCCAAATCTGGCTCTTGCGCCAATAAACCCCACACAACCAACCAACCAACCAACCAACCTGTTCTTATATGCTGGAAAGCAATTTAGTTTTACATATAAATTTTTTCTTTTTTCGTTTTATTAAAAAATAATTTGTAAGATATATCGGTTGGTGAAAAATCACGGTAATATCGAAAAAAATAACCTGCTTTGATAGAAATGCACCTTTTGCTTCATTAATATTAGGAAAAAAGGTAATTTTCAGAACAGAGATTTGAAAAGTTAGTTACATTTTTCAACAAAATATGGCGCTACATTTTAGAAAAAATGCAAGCGTTTTGCTTTTCTGCCAAAAATTCATTTATTTGAATAAAAATCTCTTTAAACCAACAAAAAAATCTTATAATGGCATTTGACTTCAGAATGTATGTTATAAATCATGTGCTCAAATTAACCCTTTTGCATATTTTCTGTTCAAATATGTGGGAAAATAACTTAGTTTTAAATATTTTTTCCTTTTTTATAAAAAAATTTTGTAATATATATCGGCTGTTTAAAATTGACGGGAGTATTTAAAAAAAATTAAATAACAAGCAGAGATAGAAATACACCATTTGTTTCAGTATCATTAGGACAACAGTAAATTTCAGACCGAAAATTTGAAAAATTCGTTATTATTTTCAACAAGAGATGGCCCTAAGTTCTAGAAAAATTGCAAGAATTGTGCTTTTCTGCCAAAATTTATTTTATTTGAATCAAAAGTTATGAAAACTATCAAGAAATCTCATATTGGCATCTGACTTTAGGAATGTGAGCCTTGGTGGGTTAAATCATGTGCTAAAATGAAATCTTTTGTAGGTTTTCTGTTCGAATATGGGGGGAAATAATTTAGTTACAATAGTCAATTAAGACAACAGTTAATTTTCAGAACGAAGATTTGAAAAATTAGTTATATTTTTCAACAAAAGATGGCGCGGCATTCTAGAAAAAATGCAAGCATTCTATTTTTCTGCCAAAATTGATTATATTTGAATCAAATATTCTTTAAACCGTCAAGAAATCTTACATTGGCATCTGACTTCAGGAAATGTGGTTTGGTGGGTTAAATAATGTCCTAAAATGAACCTTTTTGTAGCATTTCTGTTCGAATATGTGGGCAAATAATTTAGTTTTACATAATTAGTTTCACTTTTTTCGTTTATTAAAAAAATATTGTAAGATATATCGGATAATTAAAAATACCAGGAATATTTAAATGAAATAAAAAATAACAAGTAGCGAATAAATACATCTTTTGTTTCAGTATAATTAAGACAACATTTAATTTTCAGAACAAAGATTTAAAAAATTAGTTATATTTTTCAACAAGAGATGGCGCTACGTTCTAGAAAAATCCTAGTATTGTGCTTTTCTGCCAAAATTCCATTTATTTGAATCAAAAACTTTTTAATCCATCAAAAAATATTATATTGGGGTTTGACTTTAGGAAATTGGGGTTTGGTGGATTAAATCATGTGCTGAAATGAACCCTTTTGTGGGTTTTTTGTTTGAATACGAGGGTAAATAATTTAGTTTTACATATATACAGGGTAAGTCAAAATGAATATAGCGATTACAAACGGCTATAACTATTTAATGAAAAAA
>JAOUZG010052814.1:0-34630 GCA_026289955.1 Argiope argentata
TATGATATGCTTGAATGAAAAGAAAATCTGTCAGATTAAATTGCACCCGCACAAAGAAAAACAAAAGTAGAAAAAAATTTTTTATCCACTTATCAGTCAATTATAATAATATAGAACTGACACAAAGAATATAAAATAAATATTTATGTATGCCATGCATTTAAAATCATGTTGCGTTTAAGATAAATGGATTAGGAGAGAGACTTAACATTTAAAATGCAAAATCTTTTAATATCTATGTATTGAAAAACGTTTATAAAATTATTGAAATGTCGAAATACTCCGCAATATTATGTACATAATGTTAGAAATCTATAACAACTCATTTCCCTCTTAATCTCACTGATATTTATAATGGATACTATATGAATCGCGCCAAACCTGAACTAAAAATGTAGCAATTTGGCGAAAAAGTTTAAGAAAACATAAGAATTATAACAACTTCTAAATTGGGTGTAAAAATTGAACGATTCTTCTTGAAAATTCCTTACATTTCATTGAGGTTCTCAGATGAGAGGATGTTTGCGTCTTTGAAGTATTGCCAGCAGTTATAAGTCTTGTTGATAAACCTTTGTACATTAAAATTTTTTATTTGCCTGTGAGTTGTTAATTTCTGCAAGTACCATCTTTGTGTAAACGTTACTTGTGTTAAACATACATTGTTACTTGTGATTTCTTTTGGATACATCGTTTTCAACTATCCAACACTTCTGATTTCCCCCTTCACTATTATTGCATAATTTCTGTAACAATTTGTTATATATGGATATTGCATGAAAAACTTTAAATCGTGCCTATTTCTTGGAAGAAAAAATGATGCAATTTTAGTTTAAATGTATGGATAATCAACGCAATGTTGCAGTGCCACAAATAGTTATCATCTTAAAGAAAAGCTAACTTGGCAAACTAAACTTGAAGCTCTTTCAGTAGTATAATTCCAGCATTTGGTTTTTTGCAAACAAGAAAAATCCCTTCTATAGCATCAATTCTCTAAATTGTCTTAGGCGTGATCTGAGTGCCCTGGGTTGGAGTCCCGGTTCGGACATGGCTATTCTCTATTGGACATGGCTGTTCTATATTGTCTGTGATTTCTGTATGTAATGTATTGCATACCCCTTGTGATACTTAGTGGTGCACGGGATTATTCTACGTGTGCAATAAAAAAACTCTAAATAAGAAAATGTTTTAAGCATGCTCTTTGTTTCATATATTTTTTTTTGGTTCTCGACGAATAAACTCCTTGTGTGCCAACAAGTATACCACAAGGCTTACAGATTTAAGTCATTTTCCAATTAACAGTAGGATGAATTCCGAAAATAATGCCATAAGCACCAATGCAAAAAAGAGAGGAAAAGCAAATACGCAAGTTAAATACTCAAAACTACTCACAAACTAGCAGAAACATATAGTATATGCTATAATACAGTTGAAGAAGTATGATAAAACAAAATAGAACATTCAAAACACAAATACAAAAGAATATATGCAAATATTTCTAGACAAATACACAGAAATGAAGTTTAAATAACATGGGGGGAAATACTATTTTTGTTTCATATTAAAGCTTGTTCATTTCCGTTCCTTCGTATGAGGAAATTTATTTTCAATAATTTTATCTTTTCGAAAAATTGAATCAGTTTGCTACATAAAAGAAATTGTAAAATGCAGCTAAATATTGTCATCTCCAGAATTTATACTAATCTTAGTATTAAATTGTAATTAAAAAGATAATAATTTTGATAATTATCTTTTTAGTTGCATAATTTTAATCAATTGTTTCCATCCAATTTGGTTTTTCATTATTTTAATTCATTGAAGAATTAGAAATTTAAAAAGAACTCTTAAGGAATTCTTATTTCATTTCTTTTTATATTATTCTTTCTTTATGATTTTTAGCGAATCCAAATTACTCCATTGCAGAATTTAATGAAAAAAAAGTGTAATTGATTTCAAAAGAAAAACAAAACAAAAACAAATAATGCAACCAAAAAGTTCTTCAATTATTACAAGTCATACACATCTTCATTGCTGACTGAATCTTCAATTATGGAGAATGCATAATACTTTGAATGTACTAATACTTTAATTTTATGCAAGAATTTTAAAACCGTAAACAACCTATTTCTGAAATATTTAAATACGTAATATTCATGCTATTTTATATGCCGTTTCGATCTTTTCTTATGGAAAAAATATAATTTAAATTTCATGACTGAAAAATAAAATATGCTTTTGAAAAACGATAAATTTATCTTTTCATTTTTTCTTAGTTGTTTATTCAATATTCTCCTATTCAGAATATTTATTAAAATTTCGAAATATATTTCTCTCAGAATTGCATTTCGAATCCATTATTTAAAAATTCTATTGATATTTAAATTGAGTCATGGTTTACATCTTTAAATTTGCAAATGTTATATATAAATGTTATATATATCAATAAAAGTATTCACTTACTTCTAGAATGAGATAAAAAATGTTCTTATTCGGGATTTTTTAAAAAGTAATTTGAAGAAAATACTTATGTTTATCAAAACAAGGCTACATTTATAATGAGTTTTAAAAAATGCATAAAAGAGTTATTAGATATCTAAAAGAAAAGAAATTCGAGTTATAATACGTAAATATGAATACATAATACACATAAATAAAGAAGTATTTAAATGTTTATCCAGTTTGTAATTGGTTACATTTGCTTTCAACTGAAAAATATAATAATGTTTGTTTTTTATTTTGTTATAAATATTGTGGAAGTTTAAGTAGTGTTTTTTATTATCTCTAGGCAATGGATTAGAATATTTCATTTTTTAAAAATGATTTATAAACATATTGGTTCATAAATTCTATGAGAACTCTTTCTAGAAAAAAAAGTTTTGTTTAAAACTAATTTCTTTATTCCATTCACTGATGGACGAAATATAATAAATCTTTACTGTTATTCTCATTTCAAAGTACATCTTGTTGAAAATAATTTTTATGCTAGATAAAATATAAACATATTCTGCAAAATATGTTTCGAAGCTTCATATCACTTAACGTAAATCGAACTTGATGGTAATAACACGTAGCATTTCTAGTATTAAGTTTTATTATTCAATGAATTATATAAAATTGAGTTGCTTTGTCTTAATGGACAACGATGCAGACATAATCAATTGAATGTTTCAAATATGACCTATTTTAAAATATAACCATGTAATTAATAAATAAAATCCTTCGATCAATACAAGCTGTGCTATTATCAAATAATAATAATAGTAAAATCCTTATCGAATTTATTCTCCATTTTTTTAAAAATTCCTACATAACTTTTTAATAATACTTCCTGCAACAAAGCATTTTTAAAAATTATTTTGTATTAGATGCATAAATATTTTAAATTTATTAACCGGTATGTAAACTGGTGAAATAGCAACATAATTTCCTTTTCAACAAAGAACAAAAATTGCATGGTTAAATATTTTGATTAAACGAAGAAAAGAATTTAAGTATTATTGTATAAAATTTATTGATAACATTTCTGCTAGAAAAACTAGGACAGAAAAGTTAGGAATAATAAAAGACATTTATTTTATTTTCTTACATTTTAAAACATCATAAAAATCAATCAATCAATTTGCGAAAAAAATTTAGCTTGGTTTTAACTAAAATTTCAACTAAATTTCTTTAACTGCCTCTAAAAAGCATAGTTAAACTTTCAATTTATAATATTGTGCGAAGATTGAATACGTGATAACCTTTATTCTTATTTTTAAAACTTTCATATTAAAATGTTTGTAATTATAACATAAAATTACATGCGCATAAAAAATATACCAAATATTATATCAGTGTGATTGAGAGTAATTCAAATAAAAAATATAGCATAAAACACTCTAGCTTAATGTACTTAAAAAAGAATTTTAAATTTATGAAAATAAGAATTGCATTAAAATTACAAATTCATAAAATGTATACAAATTGGCATTACATTGAAACTATAACACCGTACAGAAAATTAGGGTAAAAGCTGAGTTTAAAAATGTAAATTCATGCTAAAATGGTAATTGCATGATAACAGGGTTCAATATTATTAGATAATAATTGAAAGATTATTAATTTTGGATTAAAAATCATTTCCCAATAATAATAACTTATTATCCAAATTATTAAGCTATAAATGTTTTTTTCAATATTGAAATGTAGAAATTTCATCAAACAACATTTATTGAATATTTTAGGTGAAAAAATATAGTATGAAAGAGCTCGGTTACAAATATGCATAAAATTACTAAGCCTTAAAAAATTGCTTGTATGCAGAAGGAACGAAAAACTGATTGTATCAGTTAACTCACTTTGCAACTGAATAAACCCATGGGCAAATTTATCTACAATTGCTTAGGTACCAAGAGCGACAAAATAATTAGATGCGTCTAGAACAACGTCTTTTTTTATTGCCGATCTATAAAAAAAAGAAAAAAAACTATTCTTTTAAGGGGAATTTCAGCGATAAAAAGAGCATTTAGGCTTCAGAATTAAACTCTGGATAGGAAAAGAGATAAATGAGAAGACAAACTAGTTTCCCGCGCGAGAAAAAAACTATTACATAATATTGATTGATGTAAAAATATATGGTTTTCCAGCAAAATTGGTTAGATGGCATTTCTTTAATTTCTTAATCTTGAAACATGTAATATGATTATCTTATTAGAAAGATAATTGCAACTTTCCTTGAATTTTTTAAAAAAATTAAGTCATAAATATTAATTAAAGCCAAAGTTTGGATTTAAAATGTAAACTTCATCATTTTCTATTGGAATGGATGTTATTATAAGAAAAATAGAAACAGAGTACTTGAAAGTGAAACAACTTTATTTTTCACCACTTTTGAAATAGTAGATTTTTTAAACCCTTTCTTGTCATTGGAAGTATGCTTCTCACTAAATTCTTCAATCTTTGAAAGAAGTTATGTAGGAAGGTGTAAGTTAAATTCTTACAAATTTATCAATAAGACTAAAATATGGAGGCCTCAGTATCTTATTTCCCACAATATGATATACCTTTATTTGTTGGAGCAACTAGGACCAAACTCCAACTAGGTTGCCAACTAGGACTGTTATCACGACTTAGCTACAGACTCAACTCATTCACTTGTAAGACCCTTTTTTGCAGGGGGGGAGCACATTCACACACCTCACAAACGGAAAAAATGAAGAATAACCATGCCGTAACCGGGACTCGAACTTTATAAGGAGAATGCAAACTAATAGTATCAATTGAAAAAGATGGATTTAATGTTATTATGCTGAAACATTTTTTCAGAAATTAAAAATTATGCACAACTCTCAGTATGATCAAATTATCCATATTGAGGTCAATGCTCAAGTGTTATCCACTACAAGTTAAAAAAATGGATTTGAACTTGTGTGATGGAATAAAAGTATTTTATAAACGATTGAAAATTTGAACAAGATATATAAATGTGTATAGGGAGAGGATGAACTAACCCTCAGAATTGAAAAAAAAAATCAAATAAAAGTATAGCAGCATATTCCTGAATTAAATATCATTTATCCGAATCCAAATCTTATTTTTCATCGCAATTTAACAGCATTTTCTCCAATCCATAGACATCTCCACGTTTTAAAATTCTATCAATCCTTTTAAAAGTGAACTGCCAACGGCACTTCTTTTGATGGCTCATAACTAGGACGCATGATTGAGAAATTTGATTTTCTGGTAAGAGAACCGTGATATTTTCAGCCGGGAACCGGCCGTCCGACAAAGTTATAAATGATCCAAAAGCGCCCGTACCTTGCGATGCTTAAGAGTTATAAATAATAAGTGGTGTCGTGTAGTCTAAGGCATAACGTCTTTATCGCCTGCCTCGGCCCTGACAGTTTTGACAACGTTTTGAACGGAAAATGGGATGGGCATGGAGGTAAAGGGTACATGAATTGGTTTTTATCTCGTTTTTTACACTCTCTTCAAGGATATGGTATTTTATGAAAGAGAAGTATTTTAAAATTGCTCTGGGAATATTGCGCTGTTATTCAGAGATACGCTGTTTCCTTTAAAGAATATTTTTAAAGAAATGCTTACATCCTAAAAATACTATATAGCGATTATATGAATTGGAGTATCAAAATGGTGGGTCCTATTGCATCTATTAATTATAAAGAATATTTACTTATCGTCTAATTGTAGAATCCAAGTATTTTTTGGATTTGAATAACAGTCGTTGGGATAAAATTATGCTGTTTTCTATATTTATTTGTGATTAGCCGCCTTTGGCGACCAGTCGGTTCGCCAGTATTATTGTTCGCTAAAATGTTCATATAATATTATATGTAGATGTGTCTCATAACAGGTTTTTCAACAAAATATTTTTAAACCAAACAAATTTTAATAAGCATATAATTCATTTATAGTATTATTTAGTATTATTTTCTTCAGATATTTTGTTCATTGTACTATTTATCTTTCTCTTTCTATCCGAGCAATGATTGTCATGGAATTTATATTTTACTGAAATCGTTTTTGGAAAGATCTAAAATTCTACGTTTTTATATAATAATGAGATTCAAATTTTCATAAATGTAAACACACTAAACAAATAATGACAATTGGTTTTCAAGAGATGCGAAAGTTTAAAAACATCTTGGAAAATGCCGCGAACAGAGAAAATAATGGTGACATACACTTCTTTTCTTTTCTTTTTTTTTCTATCCTTTTTCCCTTCTCTACTTTTCTTTCTACAAACCCTTTTTTCCCTTTGTTATTCATTTTTCTTTCTTCCCTGCTCGGACTTTATTTTGAGCAGGCATAGATTAAATATCCATACAGACAGAACATATATTAAATATCCAATAATAAAAGCAGCTATTTTTCTTTTTTAAACATCCCGTTATCTATAAATGAAAACAAACTGACTTCGCTTATTTCTTTCTAAACAAATCATAATTTATTACTTCCTGCGATCTTACTCAGTAGGTGTGGGGGAAGGAAATGAAGAAGTAAGAAAACTGCCGTTTTAACTATTTTCCTCGCAGTTTTTTAATTTTTTCTCTCCATAAGAACCATCCTTGTGACTTAACGAAAATATTTTTTAAAAAATTAGCCGAATCGGTCGAGCCGTTCTCTAGCTTTGCGCTTAGCATCACATTTCGAGATCCATTTTTATTAATATAGATTTCTACATTGGAAATAACTTTATTTCCATTCTTCTTAACCCTTTATCTATTGACTTATGTTGCCATCAATTTTCCAACCTCATTTTTGCATCAGTAGTTGAGTTTTCTATAGAATAATTCTAGAAAACCCAAAAGAAAACTTTTAATTAATATAAATATCCTAATAATTTTAATTATTAATTAAAGATTTTTAATTCCTCCTATTAGCTTATATTATCTTCTTGCTATTTGGGTTGCATTCTCCGTGTTTTTAAGAATGTCATTGGCAAAAATAGTCATATTACGAAAATATAATCAAGATTTAAATGGTTTTTATAAGTACCGTCAATAGGGTAAGTAACTTATAACTCCTTCTAGACACTAAAAAAATATACATCCTAACTCTAAAATGATGATATTAAATAATTCTTTTATGGTCCAGCCTTAAAAAAACTAATTTAAAACGAGATAAAATTCATGTTTATTGATGATAAAATTTCTACAATTAAGGGGACAGTGGTCTTTGAAGTAAGAAAAAAAATAAAATAAAGCATGAAATCTTCTTTTTATTCTCCAAAATGTATATTAATATTCAATTAAATTAAAATTAAATTTTATAAAATTATTATTTTCAATAAAATAATTATTTAAAGGGCTTAGAGAATTAAAGAATAATTTAATGCCTTTTCTGAAACCGATAATATAATTCTTTTAATTTTTCCGGAAATTAAATAGAAAAATTTCGGTTAAACATTAAAGGGAGAAAAAAAAAGAATGCTCGTTTTATATTTCAAAATTTTTTAGATAGACGATTTTATTTCCTAAATTATAAAATTCTTATGAAAATTCAGTGAATGTGAATAAAAGTGTTTCAAAAAAATTAAAATTTAATTGGAATTACAAAATAATTCACAATTTTGCACCAAATAAACTTATATAGGTTAATAAAAAATTAATAGAAAAAATCAAATTTAATTTTTTTAAATATTTTGAAATTGTTTAAATTTTTTTTGTTTTTTAAAGTTTTTAAAAATAATATATTTTATTTTACAAAGCTTAAAAAATTTTACTTATTTATATTTTAATGCGTTTGCATAAAAATAAAATAATCATAAATGAATAATTTGCAAAAAAATTATATATTTGTTTATTTTAATTTCCCTAAACATAATAAAATCAACTTTGTTCGAGAAAACACATTGCAGACATTTTATCTAACTTGCACATCACAATTATTAACCCCTTCTCTTACAATGACGTGTCTGACACGCGAGTCGAATTATTGAATTTTAAGTTTCAAGTCTGCTATTAAGCCACAGAAGGAATTATTTAAATACGGAAAAATCAATTCTAAACACTTAAATATCCCAAAAGCTCCGTATATTATTAAAAAATGAAATTAATATTAAATGATCAAAATAGGATGTGTCATCTAAATAAAAAGTTAAATAAATTCGTATGTCAAGGGGTTAAATATATAAATTTTTCTTTGTGACTAATGTTCTTTCATTCTATATTTGCACATATTAAAACACAATAAATTGAATTTTCCAAGAAATATGGTTCAGAGGTTTACATTCTCATTCTAACCCATTTGAAAACAAGCAATTTGATAGGCATTTTTCCCAATCTAGCATTTTGGTTTATTATCAATAGAGATTCTATTATGACTTCATAATCATTGCACTCACATTGAGTTAATTTGAAGCTTACTTTCAGAAATTATTTTCATACGAAACGAATTATTTGCGATAAAATTATTATTATTATTATTTATTTTCACTCATTGAAAACTGCGAGTTGGATGGATGAAATCAGCACACTAGATGCAGTCACTGTTGTCCTGATAGTGCTTGAGTAACTTTATAGTGCTGTATGAAAAGTATTATTGTGCATGTCCAATTTATTTCTCTCATAATACAATTTGATTATTGGCAACATCGTAAAGAATCCCCAAAAGTAATTAGAAAATGGCTGAAAATTTATTCAGATTAATGAATATTCATATACAATTAATTATTGATTAGGTTAAAAGCTTTCAGAAAAATGTAAATTTCACATCTCCTGGTCTTAAAATTTATTTTCACTGAACCGCTTACATTATGCATGCTTTTATTTTGTTTTTCTTCTACTACTTTTGATATTTTTTTTCTTTATCGTTTGAACTAAAAATTTATTTACTTTCATTTATATTGAATTTATGACAACATAATTTCAAAAGAAATGATTCATCATTATCGTTTTCATTTTCATTGATTTCAAATTTAATTGAAGGTTCCCTTTTAATGATGAATGTGCATGTTGAGTAGATTTTGAAAAAGAAGATTCAAAATAATAATTGGATTCTATTATTCGATTGGGAATCAACTCCAAAATACACATTTCGTGATGTATATGGTTTCTCAAAACATTAGACAGAAAAAAAATCTCTGATGAGAAATGAAGTGCAATTGACATTATTTTTCATGCATGAAAGATGGCTTAACAATACGGAACTATTAATAGCTATTTAGACTGAGAACAGCAGAAACTTAAATCCATTGCTATCAATAACTATAAAAAAAAAATTTTTTTTAAATGAATCATTCGTTATATTACAGTTAGCAATAATTTAGATTTAGAAATTTAAAACAAGATGTAATATGCCACATTTGAAAGCTTATAAAAAGAAGTAATAATGTAGGAGATTATAACAAGATTTAATTTAGATTTAGGAGATTATTTAAAAAATACGTATTTGAGATTTAAGAGATTATAACAAGAATGTGCATTTGAAATTTAAGAGATTATAACATGAAGGAGATTAAGGAAATTATAACAAGAAGTAACAATTTTGATTTAGAATATTCATTATAACAAGAAGTAATAAGCTAGATTTAGAACATTATATCAAGAAGTAGTCTTTCAGATTTAGGAAATTATATCAAGCAGTAGCATTTGAGATTTAGAAGAATATAACCAGATATAGTATTTAAGATTTAGAAGAATTAATTTAGATGATTAAAGGAATGTCCTTGATATATTTATTTAGTTTTTAAATACTTGAGTATAAATAATTAGAAAAGTTTATTACCTTTAAAATTAGTAGTCATTGAGATAATGTGTGCTCTATTTTTTCAAATCCTGAAACCTCATAACCACTCCAATATGCAAACCTATTTGGTGAATAATTTAGCTAGATTCATTATTATTTTCATTTAATTATCCATTATTGTTTTTTTGTAATTTTCCTTGATACCAATAACCAAACATATTATGTGAACAGGGCTCTAGAGAGAGTAATGAATCATCAGCCGCACTGTTTTAAATATTTGAGTTTGTTCGCCTTGGGCATGAGCACATTGATGAAGCCATCAATTGGCAGAAATAAAAAAGAAAACCGATTGTGCCGTTTGAGCTGAGAATATGCAGCCACATTTTCAGCAACTAATATTTTCAGTTTAGATGCAGTTTTCTGCTCTATATCTGGAAACCGCAAGATGATTGATGATTCTCAGTTGATGAATGTGTCAAATTACAGTAATCTACTTATATTGTTGCTGATTTATGAGAAGTTTATCATTAGAATATATGTAACTTTAAGACGCGTTTGACTCTTTATTTTAAGTTTATTCAGGTAAAAAAGTGCTTTGATATATGAATCAATACTAAATAATGAACAAATATTTTTTTATAGTAGCTGCTTAGTAAAAAAATGAGTCCTACGCGAAGCAAGAGTAAATGCACATTATGTGGCCAGGCACAGGACTATATAAATTTTTAAAAATAGAATTAGAATAAAACGACTTAACCCTTTGCACTCCGATTATGCCTGTGAAGCACCATCATTTTAAAGTTTTATTTATTCATTTTTCAAATTTATTTGTCAAAACCGCCTGTATAATTTTTAAGAGATGTAGAATTATTTTTCAAAGAAATTCGACTTAAAAGAATTATGTATATTTATTTTTCATAGCAACAAACAAATTTTTGCATTAGATGAATAATTTTGCATCTAATTATTTTTTTAGAGAGAGAAGGGTTAAAAGATGTAGATATAATAGCGCCTAAAGTTAAAAACTAAAAGTTAAAAAATAATGCATTAAATTTTAAAAAGAATATATTAAAACAACAATATTAGCTATAAGATTTTACGCTAAATAAAGCCAACAGTATAATAAATTCTTTTTTTTTTATCAAATTTTATAGTTAATAAATATAAATAATTATTGTATTTTATAACCAACATTTATTTAATCGAGCTGAATCAAGATAAAGATATTAAAAATGGTTCCTGAATATTCAAGATATAATTTTTAATAGAAAAATGTGAACCAAAATTTCCTTAGATTTAATCAATATTTTTCAAAAGAAAAAAGAAAAGAATTATTTATTTTGTACTATGAACAAGTACAAACCAAAACGAAGTTCAAATTATCTATATTTTTCTGTAATAATCAAATGTTTTAAAGATTTCATTAAATATTTGTATAGCGTATCGAAGTATTAAGTGCGAACCATTTTAATTCTAGTAGCGACCTACATAATCTATTCCTCGTGCTTCCATCGCGATAATTATGCATCAAATCACTTTGTTTAATGATTTTAAGATCTTGTACTCATTAAGTGGTTTACTAAGAAAATGTCCTTAAACTACTCAAAAGACTTTTTACCCTCCAAAATTGTATCCTTAATCAAAACCCTTAAGCTATACATTTTTTTCTGAAATTTTGGTTCGTTGCGTGTTTAAGGGACATCATCTAAATTTCAAGGCTGGGCTAAGACGGAGTACGAAACAATTAAAATTTACGACGGCCGAGACAGGTGAAATACCCGCCGGCGTCCTAACAACCCCCCAATCCTTAGCAACGGCCGGGAACACAAAAGCGACAGTGATTAAATGCGCCATTGTCAACACACCAGTTCTTTTCATAATTTCCGTTCACGTTATACTTCCACCACAATTTAACATGCGAGGGAAAATGTCGAGTCATTTTTCAATCCTACATTTCCACACCTCGGGTTTCTGCTCTGTAAATCCTTCTGGAGATGGGAAATCTCAAAATATGACGGGCCACATCATTTACGGCAATTAATACTGAATTTTAATAGCTCTGATTGATTTACAAAGCAAATATAAATTGTATAGCTATTTTATTCTTCTACAATGAAGCGAATTTTTAATATATTTGGAAAAAAAATGAGTTAAGAAGTTTCCTATTAAATAAATAGGGTATCAATGGCTTATAGATGCTTCTTGGGCATTTTAAGCTAGCTCAACACACTGATTTAAGCCTGACTAGTCTGAGAATTAAACTTGCTATCTAAATTGTATGCCTTTGTTGTATAATTTGATGACTCTTCTCACCAGAATTAATAACTAATATAGGCAAATGATTCACCGAATTGCTTCCTAAAGTAGATTACTATAATTTGATGAGGCAGCAAAAAGTATCTGATACCTTATTAAGATTTATATTTTCTAAATGAAAGTATTTTCGGCTTATGACCGGTCTCTTCCAATCTTAGTGGATGAGTAAAAAATATAATTTTTACTTCTGTGATAAGTTGTTTGCCTACACTTATTATTTCTGTGTTATGTCGACTGCTAACACGTGTTACTTATGTGATATGTTGACTGACTAGATGAGTTACTTTTGTGATGTGTTGACTGCTAACACGTGTTACTTCTGTGATATGTTGACTGACTAGATGAGTTACTTTTGTGATATGTTGACTGCCAGGACGAGTTACTTTTGATATATGTTAGCTGCCTAGACGAGTTACTTCTGTGATATGTTGATTACCAGATGAGTTACTTTTATGACATGTTGGCTGCCTAGACAAGTTACTTCTGTGATATGTTTACTGCCTAGACGTGTTAATTCTGTGATATGTTGACTGCCTAGACGGGTTACTTCTGTGATATGTTTCCTTGACAAATACAAACATTTTATTCTTGTAACAATGATTCGTAAAGAGACCGAAATCATTAAAAGTATTAAGCAGACGTAACAAAAAAGCATCCGAGAAGAGCAATGAAGAAATGAAATCTTTTAACCCCTTGACATACGACTTTATTTAACTTTCGAATTATATCCTATTATGGTCATTTATTGCAATATATATATATTTTTAAATAATATATGGAACATTTGGAATATCAAATCGTTTCGAATTGATTTTTTCATATTTAAATACTTAGTTTCTGTGGCTTAGTTGCAGACTTGAAAATAAAAATTCAGTAATTCGATGCTCATGTAAGACGTCATTGTATGAAAAGGGGTTAGTATAAAAATTGAAACAAACAAACAAACAAATATTTTGAAATGTAAATAACAAAGAAACTGTAATGAATTCTAAAAAAATTTTTATATACTAGTATCTAGTACTTAACTTATGTTTTTGTTCCGAAACTAAATAGATGTATAATACGATATAGATTTCTATTTCCATTACAAACATCACAAATATAACAAAATATTATTAACTCATTTATAAGGCTTATCATCTTTGTTTTATCCCTAACTAAATAAATAATTCTGGAGTTATTTTAATATGAAACGGCATTTCCAAACTTCGTTATAATGGCAGCAAGTTTTTAAAGCTCAAATAAATCATTTTTAAGAATACATTTCTGTAGTACATTAAGCGTCACCATTTTTTAAATTAATTATTTACGTTCTTTCAAATTTGAAACATATTTTCCATTTTTTTCCTAGGTGGCGTTACTAATACAAAATGAAAATTAAATTCTTTAACTCATAATTAAGTTCCGAAATTATTAACCCGTTCAGTACCATGATCACGTATACGTGTTCGCTCGATCCTCCTTTCACGACCCATGGTTTCGTATGTCAAACGAGTCTTTTGACTTAACATTACGAAAAAGTTGAAACTCTTAACAGTCAAATTTTATGGCATTTGACCTTAACATGCTCGAAGTTATTTGTTTCCGTTCTGCCTTTCTAGATTTCATAAATTTATTACTAAAAACAAACGGTTCTCAATTTTTTTTGTATGATTTAAAGGAACTTAGACGTTCTTGTTGACTGCTTTGATTTTTTTTTCGTCAAGAGAATATGGAAATGTGCGTACAGATGATTGTTGAGGGGTGGGGGTGGGGGTGAAAGTGAAATATTATAGAATTCTTATATTTATAGCTCCTTTTTTCAAAGGTATACTTAAACATTCAATGTTTTTCAAATTGCATACATTTCTATCAATGTTACAATCTTTATATTTACACATAGTATGTTTTATATTAATACAAGTAGTAGCATATTACAAATGTTTCTTATAAAATTGAATTCGTTATATTAAAAGAAAGATTTTAACTTGATTCTTTTTTACTAAATTAGGCTTTACTTCGAAAACTGCGTGGTTATGGGTGACGCTCTCAGTACTGTTAAAGCGCTTTCGTTTTCCACGCCTAGTTCTGTAGGGGCTAATAAATAATACTATATTAAAAATACACGTAAGTAAAAAAATACTAATTAAAACGTCTATTGCATTAGATAGTGAATTCAAAATCATTTTGTGACATTCAATTTATACTATCATAAAACATATCATTTGCATAAAAACATTGACCAATGTAAAAAAATATAAAACTAAAAGATATTTGTAATAGGTAATGATGGAATGGTTTCCTTTACATTAGGAAATCGATGTTTGGTTCATGATGTATTATCTAAAAAGTCATTCTTAGTGACACATCATTTAGACATTACTGCATCGATATACTTTTTGCTGTTGCTATTATTCCAAAAAGAAACAATTAATTTTTTTTTCTTGTATACCAAGTACACAAAAAATAAGTATTGAAATCATCAAAAAATTTGAACTCCAGATTTGGACATATCACTACGCTTTAAATCTCCCTGATACCAGTAAACATTTTTAGAGTTATGCCTGTTTGTTAGTGTGAACGTTATACTTAAATTATACGAACTAAAAGGCCAAAATTAATATAGTTTTCACGAAATTTGAAGGTAAATTTTAAGAAGTTTTAAATGAAATCTATATCTTCCACTATCAATGCACAAGTTTAGTAAGTAAATAAAAAGACTAAATTTAATACACATGTTAAATTTCTATAATATAATTATGCATCAATTTTGGAATTAAACTGTAAATGGGTTTACTATTTATATTTGTAGGCATGTAAAATCAATAACTCAAAAAGGTAAAAAAATAATTCAAAATTTAATATCTAATCTAGTCAAAACAATTTTGTTTCTATGTCAAATTTCAGTTTTGGAGAAAAAGCATCCAAAATATATGTTCACTTTTCTGTTGATTGAGTATTAACAGATAACAGCAATTATTCATCAATGATCGCAAATTAAATTCAATAAAAATACTTAAATTTACATCAGAAATTGAAATTTAGTGATTATTTTTGCATAATTATTATTAATACGTAAGTATCGATCGATTTTCTTTACTATATCCTGAGTAATTCAATTTTCAGGTATAAGACTAAAATAATTATGACAATTCACTTTTTTTGGAATGTTATGCAGAAGGGGAAGGGTTTATGAGCCCAAGTTACACGCCCACTAATAAGAAATGAAATAAAGTTACAATTACAGTTTTATAATTTCCTGAAGATTTCAAGTGGACCTTTCATTTGAGAATAAATAACTGTAGAAATTATTTTTTAAGAACATGTGCATTGAATTTGTAAAGAGCATGTAACATTGGCAAGAGTCCAAACATAATAATTTTAAATGAATCCAAAGAAGCGAATGAATGAATGCAAAACAAAAATGGTTCGATTTCAGTAAATATTTGATTATTCTAAAAAGTCTATTTTTAATATTGAATGACATATTTTCAAAATTATTCTCATAACTTCTCTAGATGGAGTATTTAAACAAAAGCCATTCCGATTCAACTCTAACGAAACCTAAACTGCACGTATTGAATTTAACTTTATTAAAAGTCCACCTGGCGCAGATACATAGCCTAAAATGAAAGGGAGAAAAACCATTCAAATTCAGTTCTTCGAAATCTTTAATTCTATTTACAGCGGTACTTTTGGAAAAGGAACGTTTAAAATATGGAAACAAATATTCGGAAACCTGAATAGTACAACAAATTTATTTCTTGCCATCTTGCTACAATTCGAAACGATCGAACCATCTGCGCTCTCGAAAAAAGGGAAATAGAAGGCTACGTGTAGTCAAACAATAGAACTCGGGGCTACGGAGTATAGTATATACAAGAACAAACCATTTAAGCCGAAATTCTGAAGATATCTCCAAGTATGGGTGTGGGTGGGCTTTCTTTTCTTGCTTTTATTTTTCGGGCAAAATACATTACTTTCACGGCACTAAAACTTGCAGAAAAGATTCTAAGAAGCAGCCGCTGAGACAACAGAATTTATTGTCACAGAGGAATAGTCCGTTCCGTGAAATAAAACGTTCTGGAAACGGATGGGGACTGAGCAGGGCTCGCTTTTAGGTTCGGAGAAAGAGAACTGCAAATTTGGATTTCTTTTTCTCCTTTCTAAGAAAACTTACATGGTTCGAGCTTGAATATGTATGTTCGTTCAAAGTGGGCTACTAATCTCTGGAGATTCATGGGAGACGAGGCGTATTTTTAGCCTGTATTTAAATTTGCTCGAGGTTCAGGATACTTCCGGATAATGCATATTCCAGTACTGAATTTGCTAGTACAGAAAGTCAGTAAGCAAGTATAAATTGAATGTATCTGATAATTTATGATATATTAATACTATCACATCTATTGTTGTATAATCGTTGGATGTAATAATCGTAAGCCCGTATTTAAATTTGTTTAATGTTCAGCATACTTTCGGATAATGCATATCCCAATAATGAAAGTTGGCATGAAAATATAAATTCAGTGAACCTGATAATTTATTATATAATCATACCATCATATCTATTGTTGTGGAAGTAATCGTTGGGTGTAATAATCGTCATCTTGTATTTAATTTTGCTCATGATAATTTTTGATAATTCCTATTGCAGCGCTGAGTTGACCAGTACAAAATGTTGGTAATCAAGTATAAATTCAATGTAACTGATAATTTGTGATATATTATTACTACCTTATCCATTGTCTTATCTATTGTTGTGGAAATAATCTTTGGATGTAATAATCGTAAGCCTGTATTTAAGTTTGTTTGATGCTCAACATACTTTCGGGCAATGCATATTCTAGTACTGAATTAACCAGTATTGGTAGTCAGTAATCATGTATAAATTGAATGTAACTGATAATTTGTGATATATTATTACTACCTTATCTATTGATGTGGAAGTAATCGTTGGATGTAACAATCGTTAGCCTGTATGTAAATTTGTGTGGGTCTTAACATGCTTTCGGATAATGCATATTCCAGTACTGAATTAGCTAGTACAGAAAGTCAGTAATCAAGTATAAATTGAATGTATCTGATAATTTATGATATATTAATACTATCACATCTATTGTTGTATAATCAGTGGATGTAATAATTGTAAGCCTGTATTTAAATGTATTTGATTCTCAGCATACTTCCGGATAATGCATATTCCAAAAATGAAAGTTGGCATACAAATATAAATCGAATGTACCTGATAATTTATTATACAATCATACCATCTTATCTGTTATTGTGGAAATAATTGTTCCACATAACAATCATTAGCCTGTATTTAAGTTGGATTTAAGCTCGAATATTTCCGGATAATGCATATTCCAGCACGAAATTTACCAGCATTCAAAAGTGGCATGCAAATATAAAAAGAATATACCTGATAATTTATGATATTATCATACTATCAGATCTTTTGTTGTGGAAATAATAGTTGTATGTAATAAACGTTAGCTTTTATTTAAATTTACTCGACGTTAAGGATACTTCCGGGTAATGCATATTACAGTATTGAATTACCGAGTACAGAAAGTTGTTAATCAAGTATAAATTGAATGTATCTGATAATTTATGACATATTAATATTACCTTATCTATTGTTGAAATAAGCTTTGAATGTGATAACCATTAGCCGGTATTTAAATTTTCTTGAGAGTAACCTATTTCCGGATAATACATATTCCAGTACTGAATCAACCAAAAAGGAAAGTTGGTAAGCAAATATGAAATGAAAGCAACTGATAAGTTATGACATATTAATATTATCTTATATCTTGTTGTGGAAATTATTGCTCGATGTGATAATCGTTATCCTGTATTTAGATTTGCTTGAGGCACAATATACTTCAGGATAATGCATATTCCAGTACTGAATTAGATAGTACAGAAAGTTGGTAATCAAGTGTAAATTGAATGTAACTGATATGATATATTAATATTACCTTAACTATTGTTGTGGAAAGTATCGTTGGATGTGATAATTTCTGCACTGTATTTAAATTTGTTTGAGGCACAACATAATTCAGGATAATGCATATTCCAGTACTGAATTAACCATTACTGAAAGTTGGTTAGAAAATACGAAATTAATATATCTGATAATTTATGATATAATTCTACTATCACATCTATTGTCGTGGGCATACTCGTTGGTTGCAACAATTGTAAGCCTGTATTTAAATCCCTTTCAGGCTTAACATACTTTCGGATAATGCATATGCCAGCACTCAATTAACCAACAATAAAGGTTGGTATGCAAGTATAAATTGAATGTACTTGATAATTTATGCATATTCTAGTACTGAATTAGCTGGTACAGAAAGTTGTTTATCAAGTATAAGTTGAATGTAACTGCTAAGTTACGATATATTAATATTACCTTATCTATTGTCAAAATAATCGTTGGATGTGATAGTCGTTAGCCTGTATTTAAATTTTCTTGAGGCTAACATCCGGATAATACATATTTCAATAATGATACAACCAACAATGAATGTTGGTAAGCAAATATGAAATTAAAGCAACTGATGAGTTGTGATATATAAATATTACCTCATCTATTATTGCGGAAATTATCGTTGGATGTGATAATCATAATCCTGTATTTAGATTTGCTTGATGCACAACATACTTCAATATAAAGCATATTCTAGTACTTAAAGACTGAAAGTTGTTAAGACAATATCGAATGTAAATGATTATTTATGATATAATCCTTCTCTTATATCAGTAGCTGTGAAAATAATCATTGTCTGTGACAATCGTTAGCATGTATATAAGTTTGTTTGAGGTTCAGGATACTTCCAGATAATGCATATTTCAGTACTGAATTAGCTAGTACAGAAAGTAGGCAGTCAAGTATAAATTGAACGTAACTGATAATTCATGATATCTCATTACCAACTTAGCTATTATTGTGGAAGTAATCGTTGGTTGTAACAATCGTCAGCTTGAATTTAAATTTGCTTTATTTTCAGCACAACTTTGGATAATGCATATTCCATTAAGGAAAGTTGCCATGCAAATATAAATTGAATGTACCTGATTATTTATTATATAATCATACCATCAAATCTGTTGTTGTGGAAATAATTGATCCACGTAACAATCATTAGCCTGTATTTAAATTGCTTGAAGCTCAGCATACTTCCGGATAATGCATATTCCAGCGCTGAATTTACCAGCATTCAAAGGTGGCATGCAAATATAAATATAATATACTTGATAATTTATGATATAACCATACTATAATATTTAAATTTGTTTGAGACTTAGCATACTTTCGTATAATGTATATACCAGTATTGAATTAACCAACAATGAAGGTTGGAAAGCAACTATAAATTGAATGTACTTGATAATTTAGGGCATAATCATACTACCATATCAAATGTTGTGGAATTAGTCGGCTGATGTAAGATAAAGGAAATAAAATAATTAAGTTATGGAAATCTAATTTTTATTCTACAAAAAATAAGACGCATAGGAAACCAAACCACTGCTGAGGTATGCAATCAGAAAAATTGCGGTAGAAATGTGTTAATTATGGTAACTGCTCAATAGCACTCAACGCATTAGTTAAAAATGAGGTGGCATTCCAAACTTAGAATTCATTATCCGTGCGAGCTGTTTGCTTTTTATAGTTTTCCAGCATAGTATGTTAATTTTCTTCTGGAATCTTCGAATTTTGGTATTCGAATAAAAATATCTCTATAATTCCTGTACTTCCTGGAAATTTCATTCTTGTAGCAAGAGATCACGAAGGCAGGGATCATTTAGCCATTTAGTATCCATTAATCCTTTATAGGGCATAACTCCAGGCCACTGATAAATTAATGAGGTTTTATAGACCTTTTTTGGAGGGGGGGTTACATCATTATAAACTGATGAAGCAAATACTAAAACAGTTCGCTGATTTGTCATATAGTTTATGAAATAGCGGGTGGTAAATGTACTTATCAGGTATTGTTCGGAGGAAATTGAAAGTGATAAGAATACCTATCAATAAGCATTACGGATAAAAATATCATCCAATTTTTATTGTTAAATATAATTAACACATGATTATAGGTAAATTAAAGAATTATTCATTTTTTAATTTATAAACCATGGAATTGCTCCGAAGTCAAATTCAGTATTGCCTTACATTAAGAATTGAAGGTCATTTTGCATTTGTTAGAACATCTAACCAGATAGCTTCAACGTAAATTAAACAGTTGAAAACTGATGAAATTTTATTAATAACATCTCAAACATTGTTTTTTCGTTACAAAATAATCTAATCTCTCTTAAACTAAAGTATTCAACTGATCAAAACATCAGAAAAGAAGTCAAAATATGCATAACACCATTAAGATGAAGATTGCAAATTTTAAGAGCCTCAAAATGAGTCAACAGCTTTTGTTCATTTTTAAAAATGAAGTTTGAGTTTCAATTAAATAAATCCAATAACAAACGGATCAATAAATATAAGAATATTCTAAATAAATGGAACACAACACAATGAGGTTTCATTTCTAAACCATTTCAGAGATTTGAAATTTAATGACAAACATTCGAACAAAATGTCGTTACGAAAACATTCGCATTGTGAACGAGCAGTAGCAAGAATACTTACACCTTTTGAATTTAAATGATATTTAGCTACTGGCAAATGCATTTTTGACTTATTAAGGCAGCTCAATGGAAGGCAAAGCATCTGTTTATTCGATTTACCATTTTAAAATACTTTTTTGAACCCTCATAAATAATCTTTTGAATGGTAAAATATATACCTGACAACTGCAATTAAGGGTTAAAATGTTAACCCTTTAACCGCTTTATTTTCCTTACTATCTAATACGATGGCACTTTCTATTTTGCGAATATTTTCTTATTTTGATTCAAATGGAAATCCATGGAATACTTGGCTGATTTACGTATTCGAAGTCATTTTAATATTGAATTATAATTGATATGAATGATTTATTTTTTGTTTACAAATATCAAAATTCGATAAATCGATGCACGTACGGAGTACGGGCAAACCGGTTCAAGGGGTAAAGAGTTAAAAATGTATTAAATTTCTTTTCAGGAATGACACTGATACGGCAGAAAGAACGAAGGAGGGTTTGCAACACTGCACTCAAATAAAATTCTAATTTAATTCATTAGCAAATAATTAGAATGCACCTTTCATTTAAGGAATTCATATTCATTATTAAATATTGTGCATAAGGGTGTGCAATCAAACAAAAGCTCAATCAACATTTTAATAAAAACATATAACTTCTATTACTATAAACCAAAGTCTAATCAATACATATTATATAAACATTTAACTTCTATTATTATAAACCAAAGTTGAACCAATGCATATTATATAAACATTTAACTTCTATTATTAATAACAAATGTTGAACCAATGCATATCATATAAACATTTAACTTATTATTAATAAAAAATGTCGAACCAATGCATATCATATAAACATTTAACTTCTTTTACTATAAACCAATGTCGAACCAATGCATATCATATAAATATTTAACTTCTATTATTACTAACAAATGTCGAACCAATGCATATCATATAAACATTTAACTTTTATTACTATAAACCAAAGTCAAATCAATACATGTTATATAAACATAAAACGCCATCTATTTATTGAAGCAACTTTCAGTGGCAAACTATAAGAAAAGACTAGTAGTAATAATTTAATAGCTTTAAAATTTTAATTCAATTCTCTTGCTAAATTACTATTAGAATTTTCCTTTTGAAAAGATTTGACACTTTTATTAATGGAATTCTAATTATTTTCAATTAATTTAAATGTGGCGCGTTTAAATCCTTCCAAACAATTTGGTAGGATATTCTGTCGCTATATTTTAAATTAATAGAAAATATTTGACTTATTCCAAACATTAAATAAAAATTGAAATTAATTTTTAAACATTTATATGCGAGTTTATAAATAAAAAAGGGAAATTTATGGCTGGAACATTAATTAATGTGTCGGTAGATTTCATTTTCTTTGTCATCTTCGAAAGCTTAAATATTTAAACTGGTATAAAATGTGTCACAATGTGGAATTTACGAAGAAACGACTAGAATAACTTTTTTTATGCGATGAATATATTTTGAACATTCTTAAAAGACTATAATTGTCAAAATATCAAACAATTTTTACAGACTAAATCATAAAAATTTCTTATTTTTAGATGTATTTTACTAAGGTGCATGATATACCTTCATAAAAAGAAATGGTGAAAGAATAAAAGTGCCTTGTACGATTGTCAAACCTGCAAAACTTCATGCTTATAAACCAAGAATAGGATTTCAAAAGAGCTTCAAATGTTCATATGTATATGAAAAGCGTCACGTTCGGTGGGAAAATAAAGCCTTATTAATCCTCAGGAACCCCAAAGTCGGAAAAGATTTCGACTTTCACAATGATAGTCTCAAAGGAATTGCTTTTGTCTCGACAAGCGGGGTATATTTAGTACTTTAATTACACCCGTAATTGGAACTCATTAAGCATTTATAATTCTTTCTCGAAGAACTTATTTATTGATGAAACAAAAGGTGGTAATAAAGAAAAATGGATAGAATTGTAAATCTGGAAGTTCCAGTGTCGGTGGTGGTTCGAATAGAAATCAGTATTTAATGCTCTTTTGCTTGATCAGAATCTCGGTTTCAAGGGGAAATGGATTTAATTACAAGAGTGTAGATGGCTATTCGGATTGAATGCCATTATACAAACAGTTAGAATTTCACTTTTTATATGATGCTCAACATTTAAATTGAATTTCAGGAAATATATGAGCTCCGCCATTAAATTAACTGTTTTTCGAAAAATACAGATATAACTAATCTTTTCCTATTACATTTGGATTTTTAAGGCGCCCAAGGACCTTTAAAATGACTTTTTGCAATTTTCACTTTAGCAATTTGAAATTTTACAGGCATTAAGAGTAATACTATAGAAGATGACACACACAATTTTAATGAATTATATTCACTTATTTTTGAGTTAGGGGGTTAACATTAAATTTAATAGCGATAACCAACGTTAATAAAAAGATTTCCAGACGCATCGAATTTGTTCGAATGTGCTAAATTTTTTATTATTACTTTCTCTGCCATTTTGAAACAAAAGTTTGGGGTTAAACTTGAAGTTTGAGTACGAAATATCAAAATTAGCCAATAGAATAACTTAAAACTACCGATTTCTATAAAACGGTTTAAATTGTTTTGAGTTATTCAACTTGGCTAATTTTGATATTTCGTACTCAAACTTTAAGATTAATCCCAAATTTTGTTTCAAAAGGGTTAGAGAAATAATAATAAAATCTGGAGTGGTTTCGAACAAATTTGGAGCGTCTGGAACATTTTCATTAACATTATTTGCCAATAATATTTATTTATATTAACCCCCATAATTCATAAAATGATTAATATAATGCTTTAAAATTTTTTGTGTCATCTCCTATAGTGTTACTTTTAATGCTTGTAAAATTGCAAATTTCTAAGGTGAAAATTACGAAAGATTATTTTAAAGGCTCCTGGTCACCTTAAATTAAAAGTAATTAATAAGAATTTTCGAGAAATTCAAAGCACACTTACATATATATAAATAAAAACAAATCTCTAAATGTGTAGATAAACCTAAAACTTGTAGAGATCGACCAATTCGTATCTTTTTTTTTGTTGCTTTTTATAACTTTTGCTAAGACACGGGAAACGTTTCTAGAGAGAGAAAAACGGAGAAATTGCGAGGAAAATAGTAAAACACCCATTTTTCTTACTTTCCCGCCAAAATTCTTCATTTCCCGATCGCCAAATGAGTAAGACTTCAGTTTATTTGTTTTTTCCTCGCAAATGAGAAGAAATTTAACATGTTTTCGGCCGATCATTTCAAAGGATTCTGTTTATATTTTTAATGTATGATGCATTTAAAATCAAACATTGTCAATTAATCAATTTTTCGGATTCATTTTGAAGTACTTATGTATTAAAATAAAACAGTATAAAGGAAAATAAAAATTTCTAATCTGTATAGCGTTAACATAATTGGCGTTGAAAATGCCAGCGTTTTCTTTGTCCCAATTGGGGTTGAAAATTAACAGATGTGCAGTGTGTTGTAAATATTGACATCTGCGTTTTCATTATAATTAAAAGATTAAAAAATGTGTATAATACTATTGTAGCTGTCTCAATCTCAGTTGATAAATAAAATAAATTTGACTTGATTTTAAAGAAATACGGATTTACTTAATATCAGGTACGCACAGATTAATAAATTGTTCTTAGTTTAGTTGTGTGCTTTTCCGTGCGTACGAAGTTATTGGTAAAAACTAATACATATACACATAAACCTGTTTGTTAATGTTTGTTAGTTTGTTTCAATGTTCAATGTGTGTTACTTTAGTTAAAGGAGAACACAATCCACCCTCTAGATTCAATTAAAAACAGTAGAGATTAAAAACAAACAATCAAAGCAATGTAACAATAAAAAACAAACAAAAATATGTATATATATTTCAATTGCAAATGTCTAATCAATAAATTACGGCTCTGTAAACCAGTTTTACGTGAATTATAGGTTTTGATTTATTAAAGTAACATGAAGGTAACATGGTGGCATGTAATTAGTAATTTATTATATAATTTTCAATTTTTTTATGGATTTCATTGGCTATATATGAAGTGTGTATTTCTGTGCATTTTCAATAATTTTCATTATTCTATATAACATAATAAAATAAATTTAAATTAATACTACTTTTAGATCAAATCTGGTGTTTATTTAAGTCATCTTTCGACAGTATAAAATAAAATTGAAAGAAATAATTATTTTAGCAAGTAGGTAAAAAAAAATTTCTGTTATTTTTTTTTATCTTAATATATTTGAAAACCTGGAAAAATACGAATTGACGAATTTATTTATAAAAGCAAAATAATTTTAATGATACGTTATAATAAAAAATGAAAAGAATGTTGTCTTTTCTTAAAACAATTTTTGCAAAAACATTTATACCATAAATGCGTATCATAATTTCCAGTTCACAGAATGCACAAAGGGACCAGCAAATCTTTCTGCGCAGAATATTTTATCGTTAGTTTCTTTTCCCTCTTGTTTACTCATTTTAGTTCCTCCATTATAATTACTAAAATAACTTTCCAAGAGTAATTAATGACGCTCCCATTAATTAAAAGATCCCTGAAGCAACAATTAATAAAAGAACCTTAAGCTGTTAACTGCGTTTTATTTAATTACCAAAGAATGCGTCCCGAAGTTTTTTTTTATTTTGGAGATTACTAAAATAATACTCCATTTAAAGCTGTTTAGTTTTTTAAATATATTTTTTATAAAGTAATGTTACCTGGTGAATTCCAATACATGCGCAGATCAAAGAAAAAAGCAAATTTAAAAGCTTATTGATTTATATAATTTTTCTCAGTTATATGAGTAAAGTTAATGCAGAAATAATAAATTTCGAAGATATTTAAAAACGATAAATGTAATTTCATAGGAAATTTGGCTTTAAAATGAAATTTCTCTGAGCAAGATGAAAAGCAAATTAGATTCCGATACTCTAAATTATTTATTATCTGACAGCAGAATGTTAGAAAAAATTGATATTAGGGCTTGAAAATAATTTTCAGTTCCTAGATTCTAAGATATTGCAGTAATCGAAAACTTTAAATATGAAATTTGTCTTAATTAATAAAAAGTCAAGCTTAGTTAAATAATAAAAATATATAAAGGTACCTTATTAATGCTAGTTTAGTTGTTTGGATTTACTATTTTATTTTTTATACTAAGAAAGTTATAGCGAAATGAAAATTTCAACTCCTTGCCATTACCAACTCATTTTGAGCTAAATGGACCATTTACAAACAAAAAATCCAAACAAAATTACTCTAGTAATCTTGCTCAAAAGGTAGCATGGCCAAAGTATTATATTCATATTATATAAACTTTTGTACGAAAGGTAAGTTTTCGATTATAGGTGTTATGATCGGTGAAGATATTTCCCCAAAGTCTAGTAAGAAGAAACATTGCAATAGGCAGTCTTCCTGTAGGAATATGCCTAAAAGATGCCTTATTAAAAAAAACGGTATTTCTTATAATTTGAACCAATATTCGAGAGTATTTAACCCATTCCAAGTTTATGGGAAGTATACTTCCCACCAAATTCATCAATCTGTGTATGAAGTTACGAAGGTTGATATAAGCTCTGATAAATGTATCAATAAGACAGAAACTTAGATGCTTCAGTTTCTTATCATACACAAAAAATTTGTATGTCTTGATTTGTTAACTAATTTGTAATCAAAAAATTTATAATTAATCAAAATTATTTATCTAATAAGTTAAATTAGTTTTATTAAGCCGATCTGAATTCTAAAAATGCTTTAATGTAACAAGAGAAGATAGAAAATTGGCCTTTTAAAGTATTAAAAAAATATTCATGTGCAATTAAAAAAGTTTATGTATTTATACAAATATGAACTTTCATAATTATTAAAAACCTATTAATTAAGTATTTGATTTTAAAATTGTTTTTTTGTCTGTTTGCTCAGTTTATGGTTTTCAAACAATTTGTTGAAAAATGTTTCAACTTATATTTTAAAATAAAGATATGAACTTCAATAAAAAATACTAGATGGAGCATTCTATTACTCAAATCAGAAAAGCAAATACTTGTACTTTAAAATAATGCAAAATCAATCATTGTGAAATATCTCATAAATTGTAATTCGGAAGAATTGAAAGTTGATTTAATTTATAAATTATTAAAATTTGAAATCAAATTTATGGAATCTTTTCGAGGGGTGCATTATCACTCTCCAAAGTATATCTGAGCCAACTTTACTAGCTCTAGGATAATTCGGAAGAATTGAAAGTTGATTTAATTTATAAATTATTAAAATTTGAAATCAAATTTATAAAATCTTTTCGAGATGTACATTCTCTATCTCCAAAGTTTATCTGGGCCAACTTTACTAGCTCTACGTTAACAGAAATTCATTTTTATTAGAAGAAAAGATGATATGATAAGTTCATTAAGTATTAAAAGGAGGATCGAACGAGCTGTCTACAATCAATTGATATAAATCTATAAATATGGGGAAATCTTGCAGGTAGAATTTAATGAACAATCGCGAATTTGTTAAGTAGTTTTCCTTTTTTTTCTTTGGCATAATTTTATCCTTTATTCGGTACTAATGTACATAATGACATTAATTTTAAACATTATCTGAAACACTTGATATAAACATTTTTTTGTCTTTGGCATAATTTAATCCCTTATTCAGAACTAGTGCACAGAACGATATTAGTTTTAAACATTCTCTAAAACACTTCATATAAACATTATTCCGTGAATTTCCTTTTGCATTCTATGAATTCTTAGTTGAGCCACTACAACAAATAAGCAGAGTAGCATTCGTTAACAAGTTGAGAAAACAACTCAGTTTAGTGTGAATTAGTTACAAATTGTTATGCTGGTTGGTTTCTGAGAATTTTTGGTCACGAATATTTTATATTCGATATCTCGTCGCAATTTCGGGGAATCCACAGGCAACATTAATTGCTGTTTAAGCAAATTAGCTCTTAGGCGTTTTATTAAACGTTGAAGGATAATTAACTCTAAAAAATAGGTAAACAATACATAAAAAAGATTATGGATAGGATATTTGGTATGATAAATAAATTAAGAAAACACATCAAGTTTAATCTCTTCGCTGTTTTGTAATATCAAATATCTAATTAAATACCTTTTTTTCAGAAATGCGCTATGTCATTGATTTAAAAAAGAATCTATGAAGTATTTCAAGTGTAACCTTTTTTTATCGAATTATTCATTTTAGAATGATTTAATAATCTGCATTACTATTATAAATTTGAAAGTTTGAATTGGATGGATGGATGATGTTAATCAATCCTGTCAGAACAGCTGAACAAAATTGGATGAAATTTAGCATGGATATAGATTATAGTCTAGAATAGAAAATAAGCTACTATTTATTCTGGTTAATTAAGAGGTTAATTTTTTATTAATTAAAAATTAACTTCCAGGGAAAAAATCTTTATTTCTCCACCGCCAAATAAGAAAGATTTAGATTTGCTTTGTTTTTTTCCACTCGAAAGAGGCTTAGGCTTAAGATATTTTTCACCAATAATTTCATACGATTCTGTTTATATTATTAGTATTTGTGGCCTTTAAAACTAAACATGGATAATTAATCGATCTTTCGATTCCTTCTGAAATACTTCTGGATAAAAATTTAAAAAAAAAACTAAAAATTTCTAACCTGCATTGTGTTATCCCAACTGGTGCTTAAAACTCACGTCTTTGCGTTGCTCAAATTGGCGTTGAAAATAAACGCATGCTTACGGTTTGATAACATTTAGCATTGTGATTTGTCTGTCAGTTGTCACATATACACATCAAAATTATCACGCGTACGAAGTCGTGGGTAAAAGCTAGTCGCTTATACATTTGAAAATTGATAATTTGACATACAAGAAAACATTTTATGGAGTTAAAGCAAACAGGCAAAACTGTTTTGTATGTTAAATAAATGTTAAAACAATTTGTGTTTTCATATATTTTTAATCAAAAAAATTATTCAAAAAAAATCGGAATTTATTAAGCAAACGAAAGCTATAGTTCTGGGGATTTAATCTATAAGCAAATCATTTATTTCAGAAACATCCTGGATTAGGTCAAAGAAATAACATTTTCTTAACCAAAAATTGCTCTGTAGTAACAGTATCCTTGACTTTTAATTAGATAATTACATTAATTAGATAATTGTGATCTTCTTGAATGATATATGGCAACCTTAGCTTGAACATAACATAAAACCACAATGCTACCTTCATTTCTTACTATCATTTTGAAAAACAAAAATATCAGGGGGTTACAGTTACAGCGATTACAAAAATGAGAGAAATAAAGCAAGAAAAGGAAATGATTCGAACTAGTTATTGCTTTTTGGAAAAATAATAATATTCATTCCTTTGAACTGAAAGGGATACAAAAATTGATAGGATAGTATAAAAAGTTAAAACGCAACGAATTAGAAATTAGCCACAGTCTGCTCCAAATAATGACAATTAATAGGTGCATTGGAGTGAACGAATCAAATTAAGCAACTGTAATTAGTTTTACATTTGAGGGAGAATGTTGACAGAAATAAAAATGATGGGTAATTTTAACGAGAACTTATTTTTCATTAAAATATCCTTGATGGAATTTTTTATTTAAAACTGTTAAACCATTGAATTTATCAAATCATTATACTTGTTTAAAGAAATCGCAACTTAAAGAAAAATGTGAACTATTTCCTTTTTCAAAAAGAGTGTTGTTTAGTTATGTTAACGTCCTGTTTTGAAGCAATACTAGGGATATTTTGAGATAAAACTAGTAATTTTAAACTGCGGTTAAATGACGCGTAAAACATCAGTGCTGCCACCTTCCTTCTCTTAATTTCTCCACTACACCATCTAAAGGAAGTTTGACCTTTACAGATTTAACGTGCTCTATACCCACCTACGACGGTTCTTCGTCAAAAGCGGATCTCAAACCTAAGACCTTCCGTTTCCGAAGGCAAGACCTTACCACCAGGCCACCACGATCTCCATTTGTTTTGATGGAGTAGAAGTATTTACAAATTTGGAGAATTTTGTACAATAAGTGCCCATGTATCAAACTTTATTTATATTCCTTCATGAGGAAAATGTGTTTACTTCATGGTAACATAGAAAGCTTTAATGAGTATAAAATTCTATTAAAATTACTTGTCTGCGTAGTTGGACTTAGTGGAGTATTATATATGTGTAAAGATGTCAAAACAAGTGTAATTGTTACTTTTTTGATGGAGAGAAGTATTTAAAAACTGGGAGAATTTTGTACAATAAGTGCCTTTGTATCAAACTTTATTTACATTCCTTCATGAGGAAAATGTGTTCAAACTACTTCATGGTCACATAGAAAGCTTTGATGAGTTTAAAATTCTATTAAAATTATTTGTCTTCGTGGCTGGACTTAGTCGAGTATTATTATATATGTGTAAAGATGTCAAAACAAGTGTAAATGTTACTTTTTTGATGGAGTAGAAGTATTCACATATTTGGGGGACTTTGTACAACAAGTGCTCATGTATCAAACTTTATTTAAATTCCTCCATGAGGAAAATGTGTTCAAACTACTTCATGGTAACATAGAAAGCTTTAATGAGTGCAAAATTCTATTAAAATTAGTTGTCTGAGTGGTTGGACTTAGTGGAGTATTATATTTGAGCAAAGGTGTCACAGCTTTTAAACAAAATAAGTGTAATTGTTTCTTCTTTGATGGAGTAGAAATATTTATAAATTTGGAGAGTTTTGAAGTATAAATTCACGTGCACCAAGCTTCTACTTATACTCATTCCTGAGGAAAAGATGTTCACTTCATGGTTACTATGAACACAAATTTTTTTTATTTTGAATACTAATTAGTAATTTGAATTTTCATTGTGATAACAATTTCAAAATAATTGAATAATGCATGTTGTATATTCTTATCTTTGATTTATTTATGACAGAAAAAATAATAAATGGTGATATTCTTCCGTTTTAACTATGATGGTACCGAATTTTATTATTTTAAACCATATGATAAACCATTATAATGAATCATTTCAAAAAAAATTGAATAATACGTTTGTCCAAATTATGAAAAATATCACATGGTATTAGTTTTACATGCTATTTTTAATGGTATAGAATTTTAATGTACAAAGTAATGTATACTGAACAATATTGTCATAAATTTATTTAAATTAGGGAGAATACTTAGCATAAGACTAATATATTTTACAGAAATAAGATGAAATTAAGGACGTTTTGTTCTATATTAGAAAAAATGTCAAGAAAATTGATATTTGTCATTTTACAGCCTTGATTTATATTTTTAGGCACATTTTTAGTGCTAACGTGAAATAACAGTTAAGATATTTAAATAGTAAAAGCACAAAAAAGAGCAGAAAAAATTCTATTCTTTTCTTTAAATGTATGTTAAAAAGTCAATTTTCGTAAAAAGTCTTAAATTTTTGAAGCTGAGTATTCATAATTCTTCTAAAATGCTCATTATACAATTATTTGAATTTTGATTCCAAGAAAATTGATTTAGAAATCAAGCCAAATTTTATAATTGCATTTATAAATTTTTAATTGTTTTTTTCAAATCTTTAAGTATTATTTTATCAAATTCTAATCTGTTCAATTTTCTCATAAAAGTTCCATAAATTAAAATCTAAGGCATATTTTTCGTGCATATTCAGTATAATAATTCGTTAATATGTCCTTCAGTTTCTTAACTAGAGATTAAGGAATCTATTCATTTAAAAATCTATAGTAATTTTAATGTTTCAAAATCTGAAAAATATTGTGAAATCAATATTTTTGATCATTTGAACCAGTAAATTTAAATAGTAGAATAGAAATATAGCTTTTTTCAGTTCAGTAACTTAGTAAGTTATTTCTTAAACTATCTTCAAAAGGTAAAGCAAGTCATTTGATAAGCTTCCAAAGGGAAAAAAAATGTTATACTTCTTTTCAGACTATATAATGCTTCCCCCTCCTAATATAAAAAAATTCTTGTCATTTAACTGGTGTATTTTTATTTCATGTATGCTTATCAGCCTTTTTTAATGCGAAAAATTAGAAATATAACTATTTCAGAGTGGTTTAAAAAAACTCTTAAAAACAGTCTCATAGCTTATCACTCATTAAAATATCCCAATTTCCTTTTTTAGAACGGTAATATAACCCTTTTAGAACGGTTTTAAAAGAGTTCTTAAAAATAGCCTCGTATCTTATCACTCATTAAAATATGCTACCTTTCTTTATTAATAGAGTAATATAACTATTTTAGAACGTTTTTCAAAAAAGGTTCTTAAAAGTAGTCTCATATCTTATCACTAATATTAAAACATTTCAATTTAATGATATTAATGATATAATTAATATAATTAAATTTATTAATAGATTAATATCATTAAATTTTTTAATGGATTAATATCATTAAATTGATTAATTAGATTAATTTCAATTTAATGATATTTAATGATATTTTAGAATGGTTTTCAAAGAAAGTTCTTAGTCTCATACCTTATCACTCTTATCGAAATAACCTAATTTCTTCCAAATAAATCTCACAACATTTTAATAATGGAGGCACAATAAACAGTATTAACTATAATTTCTAATAATTTTCAAAGCAGAAAGTTAACAATAATAATAATAAGCCTCATTTCAACCTGAAAGTCTTCTTCACTTTACAATTATTATTTGTTTTAAAAAACTAATTTCATGATGCTATTTTTTAATTATTTCTTATAGATAATATTCCCCAATACTTGTAATATAAAAAATATAAAATAAAACTGCTTTTTTAAATGATGACATAAAGAGTTTGATACTGGAATAACTTTTGTCTCTTAATAACAGAAAGCAGAAATCTGAATTTCAGAAAATTCGAACTGTGATTTCAGATATTGCAAAGATTACACCAAAGGAATAATAAATTATAAATCATCACCTTACAACAAAATCTGTCCCGGAAAATCTTTACCTTTGACATCTAATTAGATAAATAATAGGATTGTCTTTCTTGGTGGAATACGGTAACCTAACCTGGAATATAACATAAAACCACAGCCTAGCTTCATAATTTCCCCGTAATCATTGAATAAAAAAAATAAATAGAGTATAGCCACCATGTTAAAAAAAACAAGAAAATAAAGTAGAAAAAAAATGATTGGAACTAGTAATTGCTTTCAGTAGGGGATAATAGCCATTTCCCCATGCCTCCACCGTACGGATAAAGTTATAAAAATTGATACGATATGAAAGGCAGAAAAAGTGGAATTGCATCGCATTAGAAATTAGCTTCTAAATAATGACACGTAATGGCTGTATCACAGGATCGAATCAAATTAAGTAAATGTGATTAGTTTTACATGAAAGAGGAGATGCCGTGGAAAATAAAAATGGCGAGATTCTCATCGTCGCTTTATTTTTGATTAAAATAGGTTTGGAGTTAATTTCAATTTTTAGAATTATTTCTCTTAACCATTGAATTTTAAAAAAAAGAAATATGGGAAGATTATGTAATGTATTAAAAGGAAAATTGTTTTCTTTTACTTTTTTTCTTGAAGTGAGTGCTAGATTTTTAAATTTGTAGAATTGGTAAAGGATTGGTTCTCTTAATCTGTTTATGCTATAATGCATTTTATAGGAAACGTTATTGGAAATATTCCCGAGATATACTGTTATTGATCAAAATTCATAAAACATTGAAAAAATCTTTTATTTACTAAATTGCTAAAAATCAAGAGATTAAATTAATTTTGCTGTTCCCAATATGTTTTCTTTACTGTAATAAAATAATAAATAAATAAAATCAGATATTTAACAAATTACATATCAAATTTAATAACTCTGATAAAGTTGAAGATAATTTATAAATTAGCACAGATTGGAATTTTTTGAGGATTTTTTTATTATTAATTTATCATATTTACAATATAAGTAGAGAAAATATTCATCTGTCGATATAAATCATATCGTAAACTTACAAAATAATTTTGTTTCAGTAAAATATTTTATGATACATCTTTTTCAACAATATATACAGAGAAAAAAATTTCCCACAAGCATATTAATAATAATACACACACTCACTCATTATATATATGTAATGATATTTTTAAAATTAATTAAACCCCAATTAATTTCCAAAGCCCTATCGTAATTTAGGCCATAATAATATCTTTCTAAAATATTCTCTTATTTCCTGATCCATTCCACTCGTTCTAGAAAATTAATTCAACAGAAGCTTAGTAAAATTGCTGTGAAAAATATTTTCCCAATCCGAATCTTAAGGTATTTAAGACCAGGGATAATGATATATCTCCCTTCTTTGTGCTTCTGCTTTTCTACTGCGCTGTGAGCGGACGCGCCTTGTACGTCAGCTTGCAAATAATGCCCACTTCCCAGGATGGAATAAAACGAACTTAAAAATCTCTCTCTCTCTCTCTCTCTCTCTCTCTCTCTCTCTCTCTCTC
>JAOUZG010052814.1:35393-66258 GCA_026289955.1 Argiope argentata
ATATATATATATATATATATATATATATATATATATATACTTCTGTAGAATTTTTTTAATAATGCTTTAATAATTTGTTCTTTTATATTCTATGCAAATATGTTTTAACAGGTGAAGAAAGTTGATACGGAAAAAAAAACACTTTGAAGTCGTCTGAAGGAATCAAAAGTGCAAATGATGATAAAAATCTTGTTTAGATGCTAACGGAAAAATATATGATTTTCTTGATAAAGTTTGATTATTGAAAATTACGTTGTGGTTGTTTCTAATGGCACTTGCCATGTACAAGCTCGCTGATGCAATCAGTGATTTTAAGCGGATGGTGCGTCTCTTTTTACAGGTAGCGCCAACTAGGGGGAAGAGTACGTCTTAGCTACCCACTCATCACATTCGCTTACTCGGCCCCTTTATATAGGAGGGTACATACACACCCATTACAAATAGAACACAAAACAACCATGCCTTGAAAAGGACGCTACGTTGACAGAAAACCGGGACGCCGAGTTTAGGAGGAAGACGTGCTACCTCTGTGACAGGACGCCAGTATTGAAACTTATATTGAAATGGATACATAGAGTACTTGATTAAAAAAAGGTAATTATCATTTTTTTCAATTCTTAATGTATTATACCAAAAGAATGGTAAATTATCGTATTACACAAAAACTACCTAGAAACAACCATACCTTTCTCATAAAATTAGGTAAATAATTGAATTAAGATCTCCTAAGGTAAAATACAGTAACTTAAGTCAGGATATAAAATAAAACCACAGCGTAACTTCATTACTTCCTGTAATCTGTTTTTTAAGAAGCTGTATATAGTTCTTATGCTGAAGAAAGTGGAAAAATAAAGTAGAGAAAAATTGATTGGGACCAGTAATTGCTTTTAGGAAGGGATAATCGTTATTCCCTTGTACTTCATTTGCGGGAGAAAAGAGACAAAAATTGATAGAATATGAAAGACAGAAAAAGTGGAATTGCATCGAATTAGAAATTAGCTTCAGTCTGTTCTAAATAATGACACGTAATAGCTGTATCTCAGAGAACGAATCAAATTAAGTAACTGTAATTAGTTTTATATCTAAAGGAAAGATGTCGAGGGAAATAAAAATGGCAAGATTCCAAGCGGTCATTTATTTTTTGATTAGAATTTTGACTTGATTTCAATTTTTGAAATTACTTCTTTCAGTACACTATTTTAAACTGAATTTGTGAAGATGATGTTAAATATGATAAGAGTTATCTTTCTTACTTTTGCTGTACTTAAGAGAAAAATGGAATATTTTGAGAAATATTGAATAATTTTTCTACTTCTTTTAACATAACGAAATATTTTTTTTGAAATGCGCTTTCTGGATAAAAGCTATTAAAGATTGTTCGTAATCTTTGGAAATTAGAAGAACTTTATAATATATATTTAAATCTAAGTATTTTTTTGAAAATGGTGTCTCAATACATCGTTTGAATAATTGAGACAAGCTATTTTTTCTTTGAAATATATAGCGTTTTTTCAATAATATTCATCTACAAATTAATTTGGGAACACTCCAGCTTTGTTATTTTTCAATCTAAATATAGAAAAAATTATCATACAATGCATAGTGTGATTACTTACCGCATTTGCAAGTAACATGCAGCAGACTCAGCCATTTTATTTTTAAAAAATGTAAATATCATATCAAAGAAAAATAATTTGCAAAAAATATAAATTTACCTAAACAGATTATTCTAAACCATAATATCTAAAAGAATATTGTATCTAGAAAGCGCCAATGCTGCTACAACTAGAACACAAAGGAAATGAACTAGATTAGCAAAAATTTGAAATCAAAAGGAGAAAATAATAATAATAATGCAATGAATCCTGCCTGAAGACTTTTTCAGGGGTCACACTCAAGCAGGGTGACCCTTGAAAAAGTCTTCAGGCCGGATTCATTGTATTATTATTATTATTTTCTCCTTTTGATTTCAAATTTTTGCTAATCTAGTTTATTTTTTAAAAAAAGTACAAAATATGAAAAAAAAATGGCAATCATAAAATTATAGAGCATCATCGATTTAGTACGAAAAGACAGTGAGCGTATTAGAACGTAATGAAAAAAAAGTGAAATATTTTGTTCACTATTAACAACATTCCACAGCTAGAAAAAAGGTTCTAAATAGAATAAAACAGTTATTAGTAGGCTTTTTGATTTTTCGATTTCGAAATGTTCTGTGTCATAGAATCGACATTTATTGTTCAGAAGATAGAATTATCGCTTTCATGGGACCTTTTCACGCTAAGACACTGAATTATTTTACATTGGATCCCCCCCATTCCATCTTGTGCCCTCTTTTAGGAAAGAATGCATTGGAAACTTTGATTTTGCTCCTAGAAATGCTATAATTGATCTCATTATATAACTTATGATCGCATTACTGTATCTAGACAATAGAATTGAGGGAATTGATAGAACAGCACAGTATTATTATAGATTATCTGAAAATGGTTTACTGGAAGGTGTATTCAATCGGAGAAAATAATGTATAAAAGAAATCAAGAAATAATTTAGAATTGAAAAGTTTAATCAAGCTAAAAAATAGAACGAATAACGATCCCTCATATCGAAATTGTTACGATTTCTTTATGAAAATTGATATTGTATCTTCCATAACAGTTACCTCTTACCAAAAATATTCTTAGTATTATCTTAAGATTAAGAAAATAAACTTCTTAGTGATAATTTTATTTCCGTAACGTTTCCGTAACGTTTCTTAATCATAATTTTATTTTTCCTTTTATAAAAAATATTTTTAATTCATTTTGATACCATCTCAGTGGCAATGATTTAAAATGGTACGGCATAACTCACACTTATCACAAAACATTCAACCTCATTTTTTTGTCAGTAATTAACTCTGATATTGGATTTTCATTTCCAACATATTTCATTATATTGTTACGTTTTTAGCGTAACGGGCTCGGTTTGAATGGACTTTATTTGAGGACAGTAAAGACAAATTTATTTACAGCAATTTACAGGATGACTTGAGAAAGGAAAACTGCAGATAAAAACCATCCAGCAGTCAACAGTCACTTAGAGCATAAATGCAAGCCTTACGCTCAATAAAAATTGACTGCAAAACAGATATCGTATAGCACAGTAAACAGTAAATCACAGCGATCTCAATAATGCAACGTTAACAGCAAACGTAAACACAGCTCACTAATAACAAGTGAGAGAAGTAATCCGCTCTCTACAACGAGTCGCTACTCTTCCGAGAGAAACTCTACCAGATCACGGCAACCCGTCACTTATTTAGCTGACAGAGAGCGACCCAGCGTCTACCAGAATATTCCTTTCGCCAAAACAACCCGTCTGGCGCCAAACTCTTCGACAGCCGTCACTGACGCCTTCTCTTTCGACGAGCTTCTACGGGTCTTGCCCGCTTGTAACATTATATACACTTTTCAATTTGCAGTGATTTTTTCAATTCGATTCATGTTATCAAATAAGAAGGTGAATATTTTTTTCTTGAGTGCATACAATATTAATAATAAGTAAAGTCAATAATTTAAGTGAAGAAAATGGTAGCCAAAGGTGATTATTTGTTATGAATCGCAGTCAAGGCAGATGTTTAACTTCATAATTGTGTTCATCAAACCATAAATGGACAAATCTGGTCGCATGGACAGGTGCATTATCATCATGTAAAATTCCAACTCGCGTAGAAAACACATTTTGCATCGTAGAATGGACCTGATTCAACTCAAATTTCTCTATTTCCCCCCAGTGATCCTTTATTTCAGAGTTACGATTCACCTTCATGTTTGGCAGTTGAAAGGAAACAATCACGTTTATACGCTTGTGTAGGTGTCCTCCAAATGTGCACCCATCCTATTGAGAGGAAAGGCGTGAAACACGATTCGTCAGACCATATTACTTTCTCCCAAATCAATCGACCAGGTTTCGTGAGTGTGATACCAGTGTAAACGACGTTTACTAACCCTAGAGTGCTTGCTAACCATTCGTCTCCTGGACGAACACTTACGAAATAACTTTGACAATTTTTCTCTTATAACGGTAAATGAATCGTTCTACTCAGTACCTTTATCTGACCTTGGAAACTACAGATGAGGACATACCTTTTCCCCGAAATATTTCTGCTTGTAGTATATCCAGAACAATAGACCTCTCAGAGACGAACGGTTATCTGTCCCGTTAGTATTAAGAAGGTATTTCTGTGTACGTTTGGAGATGTCGAAGCGTTTTCACGGAGAAAATTTGTGGGGTAGGCCAGAAGCTACCCGTGAATTATTGAAAGAATTAAGAGAGGAAGATATTTCTATTTATGAGAATGAATTGGAAGATGAAGAGTTCATTGAAGTTCTTGCTCCATGGATGCAGAAGCGTCTCAACATTCTCAACTTTGCCCCGATCAACACGGACTATTATAAGTGAACTTCTAAAATTGAATCCAAACATTCAACGATCTGAACAATCCGAAATTAAAAAAATTGAAAAAATGTGCATTTTGACCACATAATTTGTGCAGAATGAGGCGCAATTTTTGTCTGTTATGTTCAAGAGCAATGTGCGGAGAACATCACGCATATATGTGTAAAGATTGCTTCAAAAATTTCAAAAAAAATTATCCTACTTGACAATCAAGAATTATGAAATCCTCTGCAGGTTGTGTGCTTTTAATTAAATTAGCTTTAAAATTGAATTGAAATACACTTCGTCTAGGATACGAATGGTTATCATTCTTGTTAGTTTTTTAAAGGTTACCTTTACAGGGCTAATAACATCCGTGACAAGTGGCTTAGGAATTGCTGGACTGCCATAAATGTTCCGTTTATGAAGGTGCCTTCTAAATGCAATAATTGATACAGAGGAATCTAGACAGGTATTGAGCTATGCAATGACTTTCGCTGCAGTTGCTCTCTTTTTAGGCATTACAATCCGCTTCTATAATCTTCAGTCCTGAGCTCTCTTTGTTCCCACTATTTTTCTTTGCCAAGATTATCTTGCCGATCTGTGTGTATGCTGTCATAACTTTAGGCACCATGCCTCTAGACACGCCTAAAAATTGAGATGTTTCGGTCACACTTTCTCCTACTAGACGGTCTCCTACAATTTGACCTTTAGAAAATTGTTAGAGCTCCGACATTTTACATTTTTGAAAAAAATCCAAGAATTACTGAACTGTAATAAAGCTAATTCATACTACCAGAATATATACATTGAAGTTTATAAAAATAACTGGTGGTTATTATATTTTGATTCTTACTAAGTGCATTAAAAATGTAACTTTTATTCACAGGTGTTTCCATTACTTTGATAACTACCTGTATATTACATAAGTCCCAAACTAATTGAGTAATGAAGCTTTTTACTGTATATCCTATTTTAAAGATTTATAGACCAATTCAATGGGAACATAGGGGGGAAAATTAAATTTTGAAGATTTTGTTGGTTACGCATATCAAAATTAATTACTAAAATTGTTTAAAGAAAATAGCAATTTATTGACAAAATAAAAATACAATACCAAATACAACATAAAAAATGCTAAAAATGTTAGCAATAGCCTCCCAAATGAAGTGATTATATTATAAACCTACAGACATCAGGTCATCAACTATTGATACAACTAAGCGTAAACATATTATTGAAATATGAAAGTGCCCTCAACATTACTTTTTACACTCTTAATTTTATCTCACTCACCATATTCTCTCACATTATGTTCAAAACCTTCTAATTAAAACTAATAATTCAATCCGGATTGAAGCAAATAATATTTCAAAATATAAAAGAATAGCTTCCTACTTTTCCTTGATAAAGAATGTAATAAGTATCGACATGAAAATGTGATCGAATAACATTAAAGCCGAACTCAAAACTTCTTCATTTTTCTTTTATCAATTCCTCGAACATATTTAATAGAATATTTCTGATTTAACTTCTTTTATGGTATTGATATTTTCACCCATATGCACATTTATAAAAGCTCCCGGGTATTGCTTGGGACTGACAATTGTAAATTTTTCTCGCGAAGCTTACAATGTAAAATGAATTAATAAAAACTGCAGAACTCAGCTAATTACTCTTCGCTACAAACCAGCCTTAAAAAGTTAAGTAAGGCATGAAACTTAAAGACAAGAAATAAATTAGTATTATTTCTGAGATCTATTTACACAGTTGACAAATATATTATATATATATATATATATATATATATATACGACTCACTTAATGGCAAAACCGTGCCATATATGGGTTTTAGCTGTAATAGTTCCTGTCACTTATTGATGTGTTTTAACTGTAATTTGATACCCTATGAGAGGATAACCCTTTGAAAAAATATTTTAAAAAAACTATTAATAGTTTCCAAAATAATTTTAATAATGAATTACTTTCTATATTAAAGAATAATGGAAGATTTATGTTATTTGTATTTAAAAAAATGATAATAATTTAGTGGAAGATAATTTTTATAACAATAAAGGAGAAAATCTAATCAGAATAAAAAGATATGATTATAAAGAATTAGGTTTCAATAATTGGATTTTTGATTAAAAAACATCTACTTATAAATAATGAATATTTATATAAATTATAATATTGTATATATATGATGTATTTTTATTATTTAAAATTGATTTGACCAGTCACTATACCACACCCTGAATTTCCTTTTCCATTTTTCACTGTCCACCTCGGACGAGGTGGCGAAGAAAGGAGAAACTTTCTCCCCAATATTTCTCCAGTTAGATCCCCTATTCTTACTCAGTTTGTTTATGTTGCAGGGGGAACCCAAAGCCTATTTTATTTACACATACGTTTTCTTGGGAATTCGCTCCCACAAAGCTCCTTATTTTTCGGTTCAGGAAGCCGTAAATAAAGAAAGATAGAAGCAGAATCGCTAGGGATCCGATTACTCCGTTCTGTTCTCTTTGCTGGGGGGTCCGTGTACGGCGGGGAGCGAATAAAAAAAAGAGGGTAATCTAAAGAGTCCCCGCGGGTCTGAGGTAAACTGAAGCCACTGCCGTGATGAGAGCAAGGGGAATAGAGGGGTAGGGTGGGTGGTGGGTCTGATGCAGCGAAATCGTGGCCTCTCAAGCGCATTAGTGGATGTTTATGCGGTTTAGCTGTGCTATTTCAACTGTTTCGTACAGATCAGGCATAGAGAGAAGAGAGTGAAAGTCAACTAATGCCATGTCATGACACGGAAATCTGGAAATAAACAACGACTTTAGATGTCATGATTTAACAGTCAAAATTGGTAATATTCTGAAGATCTTTTTCCCCTTTTAATAAAATTAGAATTAAATTAGATCGTAGAAAAAGGACCAGTATTGCTAATTTCAATAGTTTGAGAATCTGTATGTAGTGATACGCAATAAAATAGCAATATTTATATCATATTAATGTATGTCCATTTTAAATATTTCCCACAAATCAGGCATCGAAAGAAGATAATGTTGAGAAAGAGATTATATATTATATTTAAGTTGCCCAGTTGGCATCACCTATTTAACGTTAGTTTATTTTTGGAAAAAAAAAGGATATGTTTTGATTTCTTTCAGTCTAATTTAATGCCCAATAATTAGCATTTGGTTTTGAAATTCGGGAATGAACCAGGCTTTGGGCAACAACACATTGTGCAATTACATTGCACATTAAAGTATCAGGTCTTCCCACCAACAATTTTTTTGGCTTATACAACTATTTATTGGCCGCAGAGGGCAGCCACACAATCTACAAAACAATGCTATAACCTTTCATGCAGCATATAAGTAATCCTGTTATAGAAAGCTCTGTCACCATCTAAAATTCAACAATAATATTCCAAAATGATATAACTTGGAAATTTACCGACTCATAAGCGGATTGGTGGAGAGGCTTGTAGAAAAGCCTGATAGAAATTAGCAAACAATGATCGCAAAAGGTACTGATACGTGACAAGTTTGTCCACTGTCCTCATTGGAATAGAAGCCACTCTAAACGACCGGCCATTAGTCTACGAGAAGAAAAAGACCTCAGCCTTTACACCAGCTGAATTCTTGATGGGACAGAAGCTAAAGGCCATTACATCCAGCCGGGATAATGACACAAAGTTTAGAAGCAGCAGGCGTTACTTGACTGTTTTTGGAAGAAAAAAAGAGTCAACGGAATATTTACTTCAATTGCTGTCATTTCATCAAGTTTGAAACCAAGGCAGTCTCATTAATAACCAAATTGGAGAAATTAGCTATACAAGAAGGCGACTAACCAAGACACAAGTGGAAGAAGCCAAGAGGGATGGGCTTACATCAGGGACTCGACAGGTGATGGAATCCTGCTAATTAGTTAATAATGAAAATGCTAAAAGCCTGATCTCGTTCGTATAATCCCCTACGAGGTTGATAAAGGATGCAGAGAATGATGAAAACGAGATTATATATAATATTTTAGTTTTCCAGCTATTTAAAATTAGTTTATTTTTGAGAAAAAATAAAGAGATGTCATTTGATGCTTTTCAATCTAATTCAATACCTAAAAATTGACAACCACACCAGTCTCTATAATATATTATACTATGTCTTTTCACAGAAGTCGGCAAATAAGCAGTGATTTTGGATGTCATACACTTATCAACCATAATCCATATTTTTTTTCAATATTGCTGAATTTAGAATCAAGTTAATATCCAGAGGCAATGATCAAATTTATAAGTCATTTCAATAAGTAAATAACTATAAGGTTTGTTGTGAGAACGTTTTAGAAGGATTCTAGATGTATAGAAGAAACGCTTCTTGAATAAAATGCAAAAATAGACTTTCAAGAACATTCATATTATACGTTTTTCTCTCTGCATCCTAACAGGTGCCTATGATGCAAGTGGAAGGGAGTAGATAAAGGATGTAACGCTTCTTTAAAGAAAGTTGAAATGATGCCTTAATGTGCTCAGTTATGATATACCGATTGTCATAAATGGAAAGGAAAGATTAAGGATTTATATTCAATATATTCTTTTCATCTAAGTTCTTGAAAAACGGCAGTTAATGTAACATTTAAGATCAAATTTCTTTCTTGTTCCAGCTTGCAGAACAAAATTGCGTTGAATGTGTTTTTCAACAGAAAAATTGCTGTATTATTCCGTCTTGCCGATCATTGGAAGTTGGTATTTAATGCATTTTTTAACGATTAATTGCTCTTTTTTCTCAGTATTCCTGATCTAAATATTGAAAAACAACAGTTAATGTATCTTTTAATAGAGAATTGTTATCATATTCTATGGAAGCTTGGTTTTCTAGTTTATAGAAGCTTATGGTTTTCTCAAGTCATAAACCTTTTACCTCTTTTAAATTCTAGATTTTCTATGGAAGATCATTCATCTTTCCCGAATTATAAGTTCTTGATCATTAGAATTTATATTTTAGAACAATTTGGATTACTGTTGTCATCATCTTCAGAAATGCATATGATAGTATATAGCACCTTCTTTAAAATGGAGCTCTATTATTTATCATTACAAGTTACTGCATTTTATCCCTACTTGCCTTCAAGTCATGGTCTAACCCATTAGTAACTGCCACCTTTGTCAAATTCGGGAATAAATCTATAAATGCGAGTCGCATTCGTAAATGATTTCATAATACAGATCGGAAACGCTTTAAAAATTTTTGCATGTTTTCCATGGGTTTTTGGGGTAAAAAATTTGTATGATGCATCAAATTAAATTTAGAGCTCGAAATTTTCAAAACGTAATCCGATTTTTATAGAGAGTAATGTATTTATAAACTTTTTTTCCAGATCCAATATTAAATGGCGTTGCTGATATATAATTAAGATTAACAATATTAATCAATATTGATAAATTTGCTTTGAAGATATTTAATTTATATATTATCATGAAAAATATAAGTGTGCAAAATAGCGAAACTCTTATTCTCCACGGAATGAATGGAAAATTTATGAAGGTACTCCATCTTTGTAAGCATGAAACAATTGAATTAAATGAAAACATAGAAATACACTGAAGTGACAAAAGTCATGGGATGACTGTTATTATCGTGTCGGTCCTCCTTTTGCCCGACGAAGTGCAACAACTCGACGTGTCATGGAGTCCACAAGTCGTTGGAAGTCCTCTGCAGGAATATTGAGCCATGCTGTCTGTATAGACGTCCATAATTGTGAAAGTGTGGATGGTGAAGGAGATTGGGCATGAACGGACCTTTCGATGATGCCCCATAAATGCTCGATGGGATACATATCGGGCAATCTAGGTGCCCAGATCATGCGCTGGAATTGTCCGGAATGTTCTTCAAACCAATCGCAAACAGTTCTGGCCCGGTGACATGGAGCATTATCATCCATAAAAATCCCATTGTTGTGTGGGTACGTGAAGTCCATGAATGGTCTGCAAGTGATCTGCAAGCAGCTGAACATAACCATTTCCAGTCAATGATCGGTTCAGTTGCACCAGAGGGCCGAGTCCATGCCATGTAAAAACAGCCCACACCATTATGCAGCCACCACCAGCTTCAACAGTGCCTTGCTGACAGTTTGGGTCCATGGCTTCGTGGGGTCTGCGCCACACTCGAACTCTACCATCAGCTCGTAACAGCTGAAATCGTGACTCATCTGACCACGCCATGGTTTTCCACTGGTCTAGGGACCAGTCGATATGCTCACGAGCCCAGGAGAGTCGCTGCAGGCAATGTTGTGTTGCCAGTAAAAACACTCGAGTCGGTCTTCAACTGTTATAGCCCAGGGAAGACAAATTTCGCCGCACAACCCTATCGGACACGTCCCTCGTATGTCCCACATTGATTCCTGCAGTTATTTGACGAAGTGTTGCGTGTCTATTAACATTGACCATTCTACACAGACGTCGGCGGTCTCGGTCGTTAAGTGCAGGTGGTCGCCCACTGCGCTGTCCATGATGGGATGGGATGCCTGAAATTTCATACTCTCGGCACACTCTTGATACTGTGGATCTCGGAATATTGAATTCACTAACGATATCCGCAATGGAATGACCCATGCGTCTAGCTCCAACTAACATTCCACGTTCAAAGTCTGTTAATTCTCGTCGTGCCGCCATAAATCACGAAAAACCTGTTCACATGAATAACTTGAACACAAATGAAAGCTTTGGAAAACGAACTGCGCATTTATACTTTTTCGCTGCTATACTACTGCCATCTGTATATTTGCATATTGCTATCCCATGACTTTTGTCACTTCAGTGTATATTAATGTTACAAATGTGTTATAAAAATGAAGAAAGAAAGTTGACAAATTTTAATTCGATGAATTAAGCTCAAATTGGCAATTAAAAAGTGTATTTCTTCTTAAATGCTTAGTATATACAGAAAATTGTTACATAACATATTTCTCAAATATTATAATAGTATTTTATTGTTTACACTGTTTTTACAAACTACGAATACTTAAAAATAAACAAGAAACTATTATAACGGAAATTAAATGCTTTGAAATTTCGTGCTGAGCAAAAGATGTAACTCGATGTTTTTGAAATTTCACCTTTTCTTCAGAAACATAAATAAATTAAAATCAGTTTAACCGCCAATGAAGAAAATGACGTAAAAGATTATTAAAGTATATTTACATTTCTTGAAACTTCGAGCCTATATATAAAAATAAATTTTAACAAGCAACACATATATATTTAACTTTTTAAACTTCAATACCTGATCCGAATATATTATTGTTTACCATCATCTGTAACGTTGAAGTTTAAAAATAACCTCCCTTTTACCACTTTTTTTACAGGCTTTGTCATTATCAAATGGGAAAATCAAAATTTGTTTTGATGTCTAACAACTGAGACGGTTTTAATGTTTAAATAGACTGAGTTATCGGCGTATTAATAAATTTAAGCGTGAATAAATAGCAAAGGTGAATGAACGGATGTCTGAAATTTTTATTTTATATTTATAGTGCTCAATCATTTCTCCCTTCATGGCTATAGTTGAGGAAGATCTTAACTAATTGTTAATTAGTGCTAATGTTTGCTATTTTTTAATTTTTTTTTATTCAGACGTATTTTTTTCTGTCTGTGAATCCCTGTTTGTTACCATTTGGTTTTAGGTAGTTTTTACTAGAGTGTTCGAAAACATTACGAAATGAGAAAATCCCATTCCAAGAAACAAAATATTATTCTATATTTTTCACCTAACTGTGCTTCAGTATATATATTATATATATATATATCATAAAGATCAACATTAAGACACCCCTACCCTGAGCTCTCTATACTACAAACTACTTAGTGTAACGGCTCCAAAATTGGTGAGCATAATTTTCAAGACATGGGAATATGGATTGTCAGAAGAAAGTTCCACAAGCACCGATAGATAGCGCTGTGCAATAGAAAACATGCTAAAAAATACAAATAATCATAAAAAATACAGTACGGAATTTTTTTATCCTAGTTTCTACTTTTTTGCATAAATCTTTGGTTTGTTGTTACTGTTCTATGCATAAAAGAGAATAGAGCTGGAAAAAGTCATTCTTATCAGAGAGAGTTTCGCGCATTGCTTGTGAAATTGTTTTATGAAAAGAAAGGAAATGCTTTAGAAACACTTCAAGTGTTTGGTTGACTGTAGAATTTACGGAAAGGACCAGCTGGCGTCCTAGCACAGAGGTAGCGCGTCTCCCTTGTGGTCTGGGAATCCCGGTTTCGAGTCCTGGTTCGAACATAGTTGTTTTTCTGTGTACTATCTGTGAGGTGTGTTACCCCTGTTAAAAGGGGCTGTATAAAATAATGTGATGGGTGAGTAGCTAAAGTCGTACTCTTGGCCCTAGTTGGCTCTACTTCAAATAAGAGACCCTCATTTCGGCTTAAATTCGCTGATTCATCAGCGGCCTTGTCCATGGAAAGTACCAATAGTAACAGCATGAAAAGGACCAACAGGTACCAAAACACGTTCGAAAATTTTGATGCACCCCAAATGTAGCATCCAGTGTCTTGATTCAATTACGTTTTTGCGTTGAAGTTCCTCTATATATTATAACATGCGCCGCACAACAGTTTCTTTGGGTATATTTTATCAATAGAGAAATTAGTTGTGCGTTGCTGCAACCTACCATAGCGTTTGCACATCTTAATCCCTACGATTTTTGGCTATGTGAAGGTTTAAAAAATATTGTTTATCTAGCTCGTTTGTATAACCTGATAAACTTGTTAAATTTGAAAGAAATTATCATACAGCAAGTGAGAAGCATCTATATCGATAAGTCATAGACTCTCCAGCCGGCCATGAAGGCATATGGATTAACTATAAAATTGAATGACCGGACCACCGCAACAGCAACATTGGTGGGAACTGTGGTTGAGTCTTAATGGCCATCACCGGCCACTGTACAACCCTCCCTGTAGGAAGTAAGTCCCTTCATTGATGGGAGAAGTCCAACCTCCACCTATTAGTGTATCCACCAAGGGTGGCGAGATCCAACTATCATACCGGAAGTATATCATTCTTAATTACGAGGTGCACCCTGGGGAAAATCTCAATCTGTAAATTGGAATTCGATGTTTCTACCACGTCCTGGCAGAGAGGTAGTGCGTCTTCCTCGTGATCTGGGCGTTCCGGGTTCGAAAACCCGGTTATGGCATAGACACCTCACAGATAGTTAGGTGTGTGAATGTGCCCCCGTCCCGGTAAAAAAAGGGCTGCACAAGCGAGTATGTGGGTATCATCCTCATTGCTAGGTGAGGCTTCCACCCTCGGGTGCCCAGGGGTCCATATTCTCAGAAGCCACTGCACCCCTCTTTCTGTTGCAAAGCGGACACGTCATCATTGGTTTTTCTGGGACCAGTTTGTTTTATCACGTAATCCATCCCCCCCCCCCATGTTTTGAATAGTATGTTCACCAATTACCAGTTCAGAGTAGAGGGATTTTAATTTTGATCCCCTTTATGTATACATAATTTTCTTTAGTTAATCTCTGATAATCAGATACGACAGGCTATTAAAAATCCGTCTAGAAGAGAAACATTTAACTAATTCAGAAAATAAATACAGAATACTTATAATAATCTATCTTGTTAAAAAAAATGCTATGAGACTGAAAAAGTAAGCAAAGTAAATATATAATGAAGCATAAACTAAATTGAAAGCTCTTTTAAGGAAACTATATCTAATGCAAATTACATAGAACCTTTTAGTTTCTACTTGAGCTTTTATTTGATACGTTTGAAATTAAAAACACTCGTAAAAAATAAACTGAGGAATTGGGACAGAATATTTTATCTACTATAAATGGTATAATAAATAATTGTATTATAAATTGGCTCTCATTTCCTTCCTATTATACTGAGAAATTTAACTATTAGAAATTTAAAAACCGAAGTAAATTATAAACTAGAAGATTATGACTTCATATTATCCTTAAAGCCATTTATACCGTCTAGACAGATAATTAAATGTTTGAAAGCAATACATATAACCAGGCTTATAGAATTAAATCTGGCTGCATAAATGGTTAAGAGTTAAAACTGAAAGGTCAACATCAGTTAATAGCACAGAGTTACGAAAACTGTTATAGTGGCTTCTGATATAAGTAATTGCTTTTTGATAGAAATGTGTGTGATTAAATTTCCTTGAAAAACAAAGAATATAAAAAACAATTTTTTAAAATCTATTCCTGCTTTGGATATTAGGAAATTTTCTATTTTAGTTACTTTTTATTAAATAATTACATTTGTCGTTCTCGTGTTCCGCTTTACAACGGAAGGAGAGTAAGCAGCAGCTTCTGAGGGTATGGACCCCTGAACACTCGAATACCGATCCCCTTTGACTCAGTACCCCCCCAGTGGTTTAACTATTGACATGGAGAAATTTGGGACCAAGTTCGAACTCGCAACACAAGGAATGCGAATCAAATGCCCTATCAACCTGTTATCCCGATCTTACAATTACTATAAAGGCGAAAAATTATTTTTTAATTAATTAATTAAAAATATTAATAAATATTTGATAAAATTGTATTAACATCAAATGTCATCCACTACAAATTTAAGAAAATTTACTTGAACTTGATTGGATGAATAAAAATTATTTCATTAACGATTGAAAATTTTAACAAATATATATGTAGGGATATTATGAGTTAATGGTAATAATTGAAAAAAGGTACCACAAATCACCGTAGAGGTTTTCGTTATTTAACTACATTTTTTTCTTGGTTTTATCAATAATATGGATCATTTTGGAAACTATATACTGAACGGTTAAAAAAAACTTTCATCAATGTTTGAGTATTTGTTCATTTTTTTCAGTGTTTGATAATCAGAAAAACCAAATTAAAACAAAGAATAAACATGTTCTTAGCAATAAGAACAAATACTGCTGAGATATATCATAGCGCCCTCTGTCGATGAAAGTTTTGATTAGTTCAAAATCGATTGCAAAATTTGGAATGAAAAACAAACAAGAAGACATATAATAAACCGAGTTAATGAAAACATCAAATCATCAATAGTTAAACAAGTTCAAACCTACTTACTAAAGAATGACTATTTGCAAATCTTTTTTGACTAATTATTGTTTAACCCAATAAATCTTTTTTTTCTCTTGTCCGTGAAATTTTATGTTTTTCGTTTGTGTTTCGCAGCATTAGAACACCCAAAAATGAAAACTCAAACAAGTAAATGTTTACAAAGTGTTTTAAATGTTTAAAAGTTTTAATATGCAAAATGACGCTTGAAGCGAGTTATGGCAGAAGTTTCACTTCGATAGACACGTTAAGAACAACGAAGAGATAAATACAATCATTCTTCCCTGATGGAAACTTTTTTGCAAGAAGTTTAAAAGCATACTTTCTCTTCTTTACTGAAATAAATTACTTTAATAAATTATGGATAAGCAATAAAAGGCCTATAAAATTGTCCTTTTTTGCCAAGACAAAATTGGATGAAAAGCCATAAACTTAAATATCATTTATTAATATTAATGAACATAATTCAAGCTCATATTTTCACCGAAAAAACCCGATTAAGCATCGAATTATAAACGCCTTTCTGTGATTTCAGTCTAGACAATGAATTATTCATTCTAACATAAAGAACTTTATCTTTCTTTTAAATATGAAATCACAGAAAAGATGCAATGCATCATTTTAAATTTTTACAAAATGATTATTTCATATAATACTTCATTTCTTCTGTCAGAATCATGCATTAATATTATTTATAGTTTAATATGCTAAGGAAATAGATACTTTCTTGTTAAATGTTGCATTTTTTAATATTTACAAAACTACACACACCATATCATACAAAAACTCATGAAAAAGATTCAACTATATTATCAATTATTATGTGCAGAAGAATCATTAAAAAGGATGCTCATTTTTTGGACTTTTATGGCTAAATTCTATAATTTATAACTCTTTATGTATTTCTTGATCAACTTTCCCAGCATATAATTTAATTTGAAGTATATTTTACATAATCTTGGATTAAATAAACAACATTTAAAAATATTTATATCTAGAGTGTAAACTAGGAGCATTTTGTTTTTTAATCTAAATTTATAATAGAGATTGTGTTTCGGATTAAACCCTTAATTGATATTTTTTATCTTTTCTATCAATATAAATTCGATAATATGAATCAGAGTTGTATCTAATACATTTGTATATTCTGGATACTCCTTGGTATACCTCTATAAAAATCAAAAATTCTCTTAGTATAATTTTAAGATAAGCGTAAGAGCCGTGAAATAATTGTTGTTTGTAGTATCGTATTGAGTTAAGCGTGTAATTTAATCATAAGAATGAAATGATTTCAATAATAGGCTTAGAAAAAACTAATCTTCGAATATATGTCAATGCTGCATTTATGGTAAAATGTTCTAATTTATAATACAAGTTTATTTAGTGATCAACAAATTTGAAGGAAAAAAATTGTTTCCTAAAAAACATTAACAGCTTTCACTGGTTAGAAATGTATTGAATAATTTAAGAAAACTCATGATCATCATACAATAACTAGAAGTAAAATCAATGAAATGAAAGTTATTGTTACAAAAATTCTCTCAAGAACTATGCGAAAATGCAGACTTTATTGTTTCCGAAACGTGTATTATATTCGCACAACGCAAACTATAAACACACAACAAATTAACGCTATTCAACCTTCTAATTATGGGTAACAGCAAGGCTCTTGCCAGAAATCCCGCCAAAATGAAAAGACGTTCTCCCAGTCAAGCCAACTATTTCACCTCGCTCTCTCCGAACTGCTTCAAGCTCCTCCCATAGCGTCCCTCTAAAGAGGGTTTGATAAACGAAGACACAGCGCGGACAACCTAGAAGGGTTTAGAAATTTACCCAACGTTCACTAGGAATTACCCAGAATTATACTTCTGGCTACAAAATGACTTAAAATGCGTTTTATGCTTGTGAATATACTGACCAAAGGATAGCCAGCCATTTGAGAAACATGGTTAGAAATTTGAATGGTGTCTACTTGTTATATCTGTGTACCAAAGGTTTCCATCTGGAACTTTTCGATTTTTATCAATTGTATTCTGACATACGGAGCTGAAAACAGTCCTCAAATGAATTTCACACAAAATTTACAGAAATCTGCAAATTTGGCGTAAAAAACATACATTACATTTCCTTCGTATACTTCAAAACGTTTTTGAGTTATCTGTATCTCAAACTGACAAATGGACGGAAGGACAAACATAATGTTAAGAGCGTGTTTTCCGAGTTTAGAAATGTTCAAAAAATGGAGATTCGTCAAAATTTTGACTTCGATTCTTTTTGCCGATTACAATACCTTCGGTATACCTCGTATACAAGAAAGCAAAAAATATAGAAATACTGGGAAATTTAGGAGACAGATAAACCTATGTAACCAAATGATACCATACATACAGCTATGATATCATTTGATATCGCCATTAGAAACATTCATGTTTACAATGAACAAAACATATGCATAAATACCACTGTTTTAAGTTCTGACACTTATAAATTTATGACTCTGATTGTTTCTATCTAGAAGATTTAGCTCAAACTAAGTATTGCAGCTCTTTTTTCCCACTTGAGCAGAGAGCGCTCCCTTGTGGTGTTATGCAAAAGGCAATCAGTTGAACACCAGACCTGCCCCCTGAGCTCAACCTTTTCCCATGCCGCAACCTTTGCGCTGACGCCGACTGTGGAAGCCCTCCACCATACTGTTCTTTAATCTAATTTTTTATGAGTGTCTGTAGTAATAATATATTGTGAATTTTGTAATGAAGCTGTGTTTGTGAAGATTAAAAATAATATATTAAGAACCGGTCAGTTCCTTAGAAAACCACAACGCACTTCTATAAAATAACATATTACTGGTAAATCACGTGGTCACCAGATATTAATATAAGTAAGCAATAAAACCAGATCCTCTTTTTTACTAAAATTTTCTATGGATTATCATTGCGTTTTACCCCTGATTTTGAGAAATACAGATTGCTTTTGATTAACCTCCATTCTTAATTTTCCGCTTAGCAACAATATTATAATGCGTCATATTGACAATAGAAATAAATGCAGGTAATTTGTATAGCTTGATATTAAATTAAATTAATTTTTTGTGTCTCTTTATTAACCATTTATTATCTAGGGCATCATTCATTAAATGCTTTTCTTCGAAAAATAAAGAACAAATATGACATTTTTTTGAATTCTGGAAACACTTTAGTAATCTTTAATCCAAAAGATTTGTATTACAAATGGAAGCCAACACATATCATTGACATCAATAATTTTGTAATTTGTTTTAGTTTACTAAAAGTAAAACTCAAGTTTGATCATTTATTCAATTCGTTTTTAGTGAAATGAAGTGTAAAATATTAAGTGATTTTTCCAGTATTTACATGTGCGATTTTCCACGCTAAACAGCACATTCATATGAGCAAACGTTTCAACATGTTAATTAATAATTTGATTTTTATATCGATAATTAAGTTTTACCTGTTGAACCTAAAGGGAATCATTTATTTAATTTGTTTCCAAAGAAAAAAAAGAGCAAAATACGAAATTTTCATTCGGTAGTAGTGCATATTACGTTTCATCTAAAATTACATGGTGAATATTAGGAAATACTGATGATTAATACCAGTATTAAAATTAAAATTTCTTTTTTTTCTTTTTGTTTTTTAATGATGAATTATCTTACTAAGAATCATTAAAAATAATGATTATAATGATATTGTTTTCAGTGAAGAATTTTAACACTTGAATCATGTAATAAATGTATTTTAAAAAATACAAGAATAAATATTACATTTCTTTATAATGAAAAGATCTTCAAAATTATTTTTATCTATAATAACATATCAACTATAAAAAATTGTGACATTATTTCTATTTGAATTATTATCTACCTAATATAGAGGACATTATTTACTAAATTTATTTACAAGAAAAATGGAGGATGAAAGGCCACACATTTATTCTGAAATGATATTGGAAAACTTCTGTCCATAATAATATGTTTCATAAAAGGAAAATTTACTGTATTTTAAGCAACATTTGATCATTTTTAGTAATTAGCTATTTCATTATATTGTATTTGAATTATTACCTACCAAATATAAAGGAAATTATTTATTTAATTTGTTTCTAAAACAATGAAGGACAAATTGTCCCATTTCTTTATTCTGCAACTATTTAATGATGAATGTGATATTAATCTGCATCAAAAATGATGATTAGTATGGCAGTTTCTTAGTGATGAATGTTATTATTTTAATGCTTGTCATACTAAGGGGTATAGTTTAAGAAATGGGATTCTTGGAAAAATAAAGGACGAAAAATCGCATTTTTATTTTATTTTGCAATAATTTTGGAAAAATTATCCATAACAACATGCTGCATTTAAGGAAAAGATACAATATTTTAGGTAACATCTGATCCCTGTTGATGATAAGGGATTTCATTATTCCTATTTCAGTTATTACCTTCCGAATATAAAAGAGCATTATTTATTAAATTTATTTCTAAGGAAAATGAAGGACAAAATGTCACATTTCTTTTATTCTACAGCTATCTAGAAAAAGAATTCACTGGCAATTTTAATGATTCTTTTATTCTTTTACAATAAAAGGTTTCACAATTCAATTACAAAATACGCCCCAGGAATACGCCCCGGCCCCTGCAGAAAAAATTGCATGCTTCGGAGCTGTAATTCAAGATAATTCAAAAGCTTTTTAAGAAAAAAGTTATTTTTCTGGTTAAACGTGAATGCTGCAGCTCTCCAATAAGCCCCCTTGAATGTGGTTTAAATCATAAATAAAAAAAACTATACAAAACCAATTTAATTAAGTTTTATTAGTCTGAAAAACGAGATTTTCAATTTTGTATTTAAATCTTCGGAATTAAAAAAATAGATGCAGCTTAAGTTATAAAGGTAAGGCGAATTTGTAAAAACTTAATCAAAACTGAATTCCCATTTGGGAATTTTTCATTAAAAACGTCCTCAGTTTTCCTGCATTCATTTTGTGCAACCTCTTTTAACAAAGACATTTCCATTTTTTTCCTTTTTTGCTCAATGTCATGAGACTGGTTTTTGTATTACATTGATTAAGTAAGTTTTTAAAATTAAGTTGATGAAGTAGCTTCATAAAATATTCTACGGGTTACGTAAAGTCAGATTAGGCAAGAAAAGAGAGGGGAAAAAAAGAAGATTGCATTTATTAATGTAAAAATCCACCTGAAATGAAAACAAAATTTTAAAAAAAGAAACCCAATTTTAGGGTAAGAGGATAATTTAAATAAGTTTCCAGATGTCACTTAAGTACTAAAAGAAATATACTCGATTCAATTTATAATCAGCTGAAAATAAGCATTTTTTTATAACCAAGAAAAGCAACGTTTTTTTCTTCACCTAATAGGGTAGTGAAGTAGTGCGAAAAATATGAGTAGTAAAAGAATGCATTCCATAAAAAAACTGAACTATGTATTATATTTTAATAAACAGCATAAGTGACCTGTTTTACAATTAATGCAAAAAACTATTAATTATCTAAATTTCTTTTAATTAACTCCAATTTTGAAAGGGAGGAAAATTTTCAGTAGAATTTTGAAAGAGTGCCAAAAACACGAGTAACTAAAGAATTACCATGTCTTCATTCTAAATGGCAGAGACAGTGGGACTTGGAGACAAACTCCATATTATCAAACCCCATGTGCAATCTTGGCCCTCAATAGCGAACAGAAAAGTAGACATTGTTTTAACCTGTTTATGCGTCGGGCACACTAGATACACCCATATTCATTTGTTGCTAGGTGAACAACCCCCACTGTGTTCACGGTGTCATTGTCAAGTGACTGTTCAGCATATTTTGTCAGAATGCCCAATCTTCAGTACCCAGCGGTTACAGTTCTTTCAAAAATATTGCACTCCATTACATTCTTTGCTTGGTAAGATAACTCATGTGCAACTCTGCATTTTTTAAAATCCATAAATTTTTATCCTTTTATTTGAATATTGATCACATTTCAGCTTCTCATCTTTTTCCTCCCAGTTATTGTTTTAAAAGGATATACTTTTGCCCATTGTTTGACGCAGTATAGTCAACATCATGGCTCTTACACCACCACCCCTCCCTAACAAATCAAATTACAATCAAAGAATTTGTAACTCGAATGGTTAAGTAACAAAACTCCATACCTCTACCATACACTTTGGTCTCCATCATTAGGAAATATAAAATGGTTTCTTATGTAGTAGTTGCTTTTGCATTAAACTTTGATTTATGCTGTATCCTTTTTAATTGCTACTATTAGCTCTCACTCTCCCTATATTATATATAATTCAAACTTTCTATCCTTAATAAAACACTTTTATTCGTCCAATCAAATTTAAGTGAGTTTCAGTTTTATAAGCTTGTAGTGGATGACATTTGATGTTAATAGAGTATATTCAATTTTAAAGTTCTCCATGTTGAAAGTAACACCAATGGAGAAACTGGGTCAGATGTTATCGTTTTTTGTTTCAGATCTAAATTACTATCTAGGGATGAATTAATGAAATGCATGAATGATGTCCGCCCCTTAAAAAGGGGTTGTGACGTGCGTGAGTTAGAAATCAAACTTCTGTCCTTGGGTGCTCAGAGGTTCATACCTTCAGAAGCTACTGCACCCATCCTTCCGTTGTAAAGCGGAACACGAAAACAACAACAATTGTAATTATTTAATAAAAAGTAACTAAAAAAGGTTTTCCTAATTACTAAGTAGGAATTTATTAAAAAAATATTTTTATGTTACTTGTTTAATCAAAAATCTGCTATCTTAATTTTTCTTGATAATTACATATTGAAAACATATTAAAATGAAATCTACTATGCATATTTCAATGTATTATTTCAAAATATAATTTCTTGAACGGCCAAGAACCACGTGCTAGGTCAAGTTAAATTATATTTTTATTCATTTTAATTGTTTTATTGAATGAGTCACTTTAGTATTGTAAACTATCCGAAAAACTTTGTCTCGAATTGATTGTATTATTCCTTTCCTATAATCACGTACTCAAAATGATATTTTTCTAGGTTTTATTTGCCGTTGTAATGAACTTATTTTTTTTTAGCCAGAGATTTTGCTAATGCGATGGCAACGCGATATTAAAAGATGATTTTTTCAAACGCTCGTGCAATGATAAAATTTTTATTTTTCGCTTACTGATTTTTTGTTGACACCAAAATATCTTATTTTCAAAGAAATATCATGTTCTGACTTGATAACAAATTAAGATCTTCAAATTCAGTTTAAAACACGGCAGGTTCTCTTTGATTTTTCTACATTGATATGTCGGGATGTGCATTAAGAGTGGCCATCTACTTTTGCGCATTTCGTAAATAAACTTTAGTATGAAACCACGAGAAATAAATTGATCCATAATTTTTGTTGAGATGAGATATGTTTATCTCATAAGACGGGAATACATTTGACAATTTCTACTTAATATTAAAGATAACTAATTATGTTTTTGATGAAATCTAATTTTTACAAATGACAAATTAATATCAATACAATTTTCATTTTAATACAAATGAAATGAAAATATAATATGACTTTCAACATGTTTCATTTGAATTCAGTAATGTAGTATGCAAAAACTCAAAACAGACATTTTAAATTAAATTGTTTTCGAGATAGTAAGAAAAATAAGTAATGCAAAGAGAAGTAAATTAATTCCTACGTAGGTCAAGAAAAAATCATTTTAGTTACTTTTTATTAAATAATTACAATTAATATAATTAATTTATCAAAAGATATTCATTTTTTGCTAGAATTGAATACGAAATCTACACCCTCAATTGAGAAATACTGAAATCCTTGCATTTTACCGATTGAGCTACTGCCTGTTCATTTCAATTTTCCTTACAGACTGCTAAAGCTAGATTTAAAGTATTAAAAATTAATTATATTCAATCAATGAATTAATATTTGAAAAAAAACATTAACGTTGAAATCCACTAAAATTTTTAAAAAATGTATTTAATCTTGAGCGAATAAATAAATAGTAATTCATCAATGATTGAAAATTTGTGCAAAATATATAAACATTTATAGGTAGACTGTAAACTAATAGTAAGAATTGAAATGACAATGTTATTCTATTTTAGAACGAATAATCGATTTATCATCACAATCGAACATCTAATCCAATGTATGCATCATTTGATAATTTAAAAATGCATATTTTTAAACACTAACTTATATATGGTTTTAACATGATCTATGAGTATTTTCTCGTTTTATTTTTTAGTTCAAAAAACAGCTTTTCATGAAAAATTATTGCAATTTTTAAATATAACTAAAAGCTCAACAATATAAAATTAATTTTAAATTTGCAAAGTATTATTAATATTTTTCTATTGGCAATTTTTAGATTTGTATTCAGACATTTCCTCTATATCTTGATTACAAAAAGGAAACGCATCTTCAGAATTTTCGAACCATTTTATATACTTTATGATATTTTAATACATTTATTATATTCGGAAATGTGATAATTAATTTTCAATTAAAATAAAAATATAAAATGACATCAAATTTTTTAGGATTTATTATCTTTCAAAAATAATTTCGAACAAATTGTATATGCATTTGCAAATTAAATTCACTGCAAATGAGTCTGATCAAAAATTTTATATAATTTATAACAGCATAAAAGTTCTTATCAAAGTAAATATTCAGAAAAATTAATATTAGCGTTCTTATCCATGAGAAGAACAACAATGAAATCAAAATATTAAAGTTATTTTGATATATATCGTCATTTACTTTCGAAGCTTTAGCATTTTTAAATCTAAATCATTTTTATTTTGTTGAATATCAAAGAGCAAAAACTTTTAAATGAAATTATATTAAAACTTGTGTTATTTTCTATTAAAATAGTTTTAACAAATATTATTTTTAAGCAGTTCAATTTTGTCGGATATTGCTAATACATGTTTAGGATAAACAGATTTATATTTATCTTCGATAATAAATCTCTGTTCCTAAGAGAAGGTTTTGAAGTTAATTTTGTTTAACTCAATATCTGGAAGAATTTATGATCAGTATTCTTCGGGTAATAAATTATTTGAGAGTTTTAGTTACAGTATATTTATTCTAGTTCATATTTAAACTCCTACACAAATCTAATTATATATTACATCACGGAAATAAAATCTTCACATTTATTTATGCGTGCGTGATCTTATAAAATTGATTTAAAACTTTATCTGATTTATGATTTTACCGTTTTACGTTCATTTCTCAAAACAAATGTAATGAAAAGATTTTATTACGTAAGAATAGTATATTATACACAAAAATATCTATAAAACGATTTATTTGCTATCTTTTTTTTTGCTATCGAACCTGTAGGCAAATATTATACGCTCTTTCAAAATACTAAAATCTTTTATCAGGAATAATACAATTTATTTAATGTATGAGTGCTTATTGAAAAGAATTTATCCAGGCTTTCTTAAAGAATGCGAAGTAAAGCAGCGTTTCAGGAATATTTGTTAAAACAGCTTTGGATTACAATTTAATATAATGAAATTTTTTACTGTGAAATAGAAATCTTGAATGATTTTCTTTATTTTTCTAAAACTCTTGATGAATTTTCCGTTGCAAGAATTTTTCCGTTTTGTTAAGCTACTCATCAATAATTGATTCGTTTGAAATTTTTTTAAATGATGTGAATAGATATTTTTAATTACATTCAATTCTCCAAACACTTTGGTTCTCCAATTAAAATAAATAAAAATTGAATCTAAAATAGTAAACTAATAAATAATACATTAAAATTTTTATTATAATACTATAAATAACATAAATATATAAATAATCACTAATTATTATACTTAGATACTTGATAAAATCATATGCAAATAAATATATATATATATATATATTTGTTATTCGGATTTGGTAGCAACATTCAGATAATTATCTAATTTAGATCAATTATATTAACGCCCCGCTTAAAAGAAGTAATTGGTTTAATTTGGGATGGATTTTGCGGTTTTGTAACGCGATCAGATGATAGGGACGACAACTGAGCCTGGACTCCCTACCCATCTCCAAAATTTTGTACCTCTGCATTGGAATTACATTTAGCCCCAACGAATTTAAAGTGTACCAGACCCTCGCAAGTGACGATTTTTTTGGAATCCTGTTTCGAACCTGGAAATTTAAGACTATCAGCCACCCAGACTTCCAAAATCCAATGAAACAGGAATGCTGAAATTATCTTTAGGAGAAATTACTTTACATTCAAAATCTAATAAATAAAATATGTTACTAATAATATCAAAAATAGTATTTATTTAAATATTAACATTTCAAATAAATAATATAAGTTGAGAAAAGACTATTATTTTGTAAGTTTTAGAAAAGTTGTTGTTTCTTATGGCACTTGTCATGGACAACCTCGTTGAGGTGGTCAGCGATTTAAGCCTAATCAGCGTCTCTTGTTTTGTAGTAGCGCCAACTAGGGACAAGAATACGACTTTTGCTACTCACTCATCACATTTGTTTGTACAGTTCATTTTTACAGGGGGCACATTCACACCCCTTACAAATAGAACACAGAAGAACAACCATGCCCGAACCAGTACATGAGATAGACGCGCTACCCTTATGCCAGGATCCCGGCAAGTTTTAGAATACATGTGCAAGTCTATTCAAGGACATTTTGGGTAACTTCTGTATTGAATCGCATTGATCCAAGGATTTCAATCCAAGAAAGAAAAAAAAGCAAGGCACATGATTTTTGCCCTTTCATTGACTGACATAAATTACATTTTCAAAATAATTTATAAATACTCTGAAACTGATTGAAACTGAAATGTGATTATATTATGATATATTCTCTTTTTTAAAATTACTTTTAATATTTTCTCGCTTCAAATTTATTAGAACTTTGCACAATTAAAAATATCTTGTATTCGTATCTAAAATCATTGCTCAGGTTTAAGTTAAAATATTGCAAAATGGCGACCTATTCAAAACTTGTTTAAAATAAGCAAATGGGAATAGATTAGAAATGCATGCTAATTTTATATGCATCTACTTAAGATTCAGCTATCAGTCTTCATGCCTGCATTTTTTTATCATTAATTTACCGAGCCTAAAAAAATATTCATATATCTTAACCAAAAGAAGATTATGGATCCCACGAGACAAATGACGAAACTACGAAAAATTTAATCCCTTTCACGAAAACTTGATTATTTTTTGACGTAAATAAAATTAATTCCTCGAGGTATCACCTTGAAAGAATTATTACGCATCTCAAAAAATATCATTACTTATTTCGGATCAAGCAGCTCAAAATCAAATAAAACAAACTACTGAAAACACTGGAAAGAATAATACCTCCAAAGAGGATTGACGTTATCTTCAGAGACTGAAATATCTTCACGGGAAGGATATTTTAATTTGGAAAGTTAACGACGAGTTAGATAACAAGGTTAAGTACTTTAATAAGATGGAGCCTATTGTTCAGTTGTCTCCTCAAACAGAAGATACTCATCTCAATAATGCAGGGATAATTAACAAGTTTTCATCACACAGACAGCAATGTCTAATTTTTTTCCCTGCTTCTTGTCATGTCTGTTATTATTCTTAAATGTTTCGAAAGATTGCCCTAAATTAATTAAGATATGTCAAATAAGTTGGAGATAAAAATATTTTTAAAAAAATAGGAAATGGAAAGGCGATCATACAATTGTCTGAATTTGGATGTGTGGGCATATTTTAATAAAAATATATTTGGTATTTTTTAGTGCATTATAGTTGTTAGTATTTAAGATTTTTTTGATGATGATGCAATTATAATATTTATTTGTTTGAAAATAGTTTTGAAGATTTATTGGGAGAAATGTTAGCAGAAACTTCCTTTCATTTTAATTTGTTACGGTTCAAAATTTTCTTCTTCATAAATAAGAATATTAACCACTTGACATACGAATTTATTTAACTTTCTAATTAGATACCTCATCCTATTTCAGTAATTTATTGTTGATTTGATTTTTAAAAATAATATATGGAACATTTGAGATACCAAATCGTTTCAGATTGATTTTTTTCGTATTTAAATACTTAATTCTGTGTCTTAATTGCAGACTTGAAAATAAAAATTCAGTAATTCGATGCACGTGCCAGACACGTCATTGTGTGCGAAGTGGTTAATATTTCAGTAGTTTTGTTTACTGCAGTGATATTCTTATTTTTAGTGAGATCAATTAAATTTCCTATTCTGTTCCTAATTTACTATATGTGTGTGGATAAGTGTAGATGAGAATTTCCTTAAATTATCAAAAATTATTTATACTTTATGTCTCTTATCATTCTTAAATTTATTTAAGTTCCTTTTTTGGAACTAAATTAGAACAAATATATTTATATAAAAATATATTCGCATCTATTACCACCTAAATATATCGAATCGAATTGCCAACTTACTTTCTTTAAAATTAATCTTCTTAAGGATTATTTCCCCATCAAGGATACCATTAAAAATCTAAAGCAATTTTATTTCATGTTTAATAACAGCGATTTGTGAAATCTGTAGTATCTATTAAATTTATACAATAACACCTTAAAGCGCTGATTATTTATCGCTTTGTTACACCAATTTTGTTAAAATGGTAGTTCTTAATTAAATTGATTGGACAAGAGGAACTGGATATTTGAATATACTCTTACAAAATATGAATACATCTTGTTAACTCAAAAATAAATAAAAAGATTTATGCCAATAAGTATCTACAATTTTTTTAAAAGTAATTACACAGAATTTATTTAATACTTATCAATTAATAGAAATAATCAATACTATTTTGTTACATACTCTTTCATTAATTGACATTTTAAACACTTAAATAAAATAGCAAATAAATTAGACTTCAAAGCATTAAAATTTGAAAACTTCTTAATGCCACACAATTTTCGTCTTTGATTCATAAATTTACCTTGAATTCAATCAACTTTACTAAGTCATCTTTAAATACATATTGTACTGTTATCTTTTGTTTAAGTTTTCAGTATATTTTAAATAATCAGAATAAATATTTCATATCTACCTTACTTCCTATCTACATCGAATTACACAAACAATTTACGTATAACACACGTAGAACTATTTGATGTTAAATTGTTTATTTTTGGCGTTTTGTGGAATTTTGAAGAAAGGCCATATTAGATGATAATGACATTTGTTTAAAACAACCTATCTCACCTTAAAGTAGACTTCTGGTTATTCAAACACCAAATTAATGTTTTTTTTTACTTCTAAAAGTACTCTAAATATGACCTGAAGTCAAAAATATTTGAACAATTTTTTTTTCTTTATACATTGACTACCATATCGCTCACATTTGCATGACAGCCAAAAATTTTCATTCAATGTAGTATTTGAATCGAATTAAACAAGTCTACGTCTAATTTATATCTCCTTGTTTTAATACGTTGCTTAACTCGGGAATCGACCGCGATTCATACATCCTATCTAATTAGATATCAAATTCTCCATTACAAGTAAAAAAGAACTAATAAGCAAGCATCTTATTACTTAGTAGTCCTAGGCATTTATCAAAACAGCAAACGTGTTAAGATCACAATACTATCACATCAGAAATTATATCTAGGTCCGACTGCTTTATTGTTTACGTATCCATATATCCCATGTTGGAGACCTCAAAAAATTTACAAATTGATAAACCCGGTAAAGTTTTTTTTTGTTCTGTTACGGATTCTTTAGTATTTTATTTACAGAAATTTTCAGAAGTTTGTAAATTTGGCCTACCGTTTTCAAATATTGAATTTAGGCACAAATAAATAGCTAAGCATAAATTTCATTATAATTTCTCACCAAACTCATTAATTATATAAAAATTAATGCGAGTTCACCGGATTTTACTAATTTTTTTCTAACTATTTTGGTTAAAATGTAGTTTATTTTACCCCCGAGTTTGTTCCTTTGGGTTACCATGTTGGAGACAATCCTTTAGATACCCTAATGTTGCTTTGTTTACTACTTTTTACAATGTCTCAGTTGTGTATGAACTCTTGTGATTTTCGTGTTTTTGACTTTTGCTAACCAGGCACAAGCCAATAATTAATTCAGGAGCATAAGCCGGATAATAAACCTCCATCCATTATCCTGTATATGAACTATAACTATTTTAAGAAAAAAAATAGAATAAAAAATTATAAAAAATATCAATTAAAAATTTAAATTAGTTTTATAATTTAATTAAAAGTTTTTATTGCTTATAAGACATTATAATGTTATTTTTGATGTGAATATCAACAGAAAATATTTATTTTTTCTTAATATTTAACTATTGGTAAGCATTTTAGAAACTATCTGTATTATTAAGAAATTAATAGAATTCTTTGCACTTTTCGTAATTATTTTAATTATCTAACGGTTTTCTTAATAATTTGTTATGATACTAACTATTCAAGAACAGATGCGTGGTGAATGGGATAGCAAGGAATGTTTTGAACCTGCAGAATGGTCGAATATATATATATATATATATATATATATATATATATATATATTAAAAATGCTAAAGTTGGGAAAAGAAGGTTTGTTTGAAATTTTGTATGGCAAATGGTTTGATTGCTTCTTTCCTCGCTCTTTCTTTTCTTTTCACTATGTACTGTTTCCTATTATCTACACAGTCCACATCCTCAATAGCTGGCGAAGTTTCTAGGATCCAGCTGACGCTGCTAGCACAGCCGTAGGACGGTTTTACTTTAAAGTTAAAAAATTCTGCCGTATTCATATGCCTAAGGCTCCGCATTTTCTAAATTTTACTCTCTATACAATAGACCGGCTCAGCCGGTTTGAACAATTGTTTATTTCGAAGTTGTTAAGAAAAGCAGCGATGGTAATCTCAAAGTTTTTGATTACAAAGATCATGATTTTAATGTAGAAAGTGGAAACTATATTGTTTTAATATTTATTTATTCTGTACTCCATTTTTATTAACGCTTTGGCATACTTGGCGCAGCAAAGGGCATACTAAACCATTTACCCTTATTAATATTTGCCATTACTAATATGCTTATTATTAGTTATTATTTTTACCCTTATTAATACTTAATATTTTAATTTTAATTGCAAAGTAATATTAAGTTAAACAACAATTTCATCAAATAATTCTGTACATAATATGAAAGGAGAAAAATTACAACTTACCAAAATGCAAAAATACTGTATTTTTTATGCAAATGGATAAAATATTTTCGATATTCCAGTCATGTATCTTGACCTTGAATCATTTTAAATATTTCTCTCTAGCAAGCAACAAAAACGAAATAATCTTGTAATGATATCCAATAGTTGAAG